>CM060637.1:362500-382500 GCA_030578275.1 Meda fulgida
ATTTTTTTTTTTTAAGGAATAATCACACTTTCTGCTATCTTGTAATTTTAACAGTATAAAGCTCAATTGTGCCGCATGTTGTTTGACAAAAAAAAAGTTTAATTTCATATAAAAGATCAATTAAATTAATGTTTTGTGTTCATGTGATACTAGAAAATTCACAACAAAACATTTAATAGAAAAAAAAAAAGATTACTAAAATGGTTGTTTTTATTCATATTCAAGCATCACAGACACTGGCAGACTCGAGACAGCTCTGGCATAATGCCAATAACACTTCTATAAATGATGAAGATGCAGTCATTGCGGTGAACATGCCTACAGCACCGCTGGGCACCGGCAGCGAATCTGAGATCTCACCTGTTGCTTGAGCGCCTCCGCCTGTAGCAGACTGTGGTCCCTGTCGCGCTGCAGGACACGCAGCTGCTCCTGAAGCTCGTCTCTCTCCCTCTCGCACCGGCTCCCCTGCTCCTCCAGCTGTTCCCGCACCCGCCGCAGCGCCCCCTGCTGCTCGGCCTCCAGACTGCAGCGCAGAGCCTCCTGCAGGACGCACTGAGTCACTTACACACGTCACATGAACTCATACTCACAGAAGCAGCGAGCGCTCGTGGGACCTTCTGATTGGTCAGTCTCTCCAGCTCCTCCTGGTGGTCGGACAGGGTCGCGCGCAGAACTCGCTGAGCTTCATGTTGAGCCGCCGCTAGCGCGTCTCTCAGCGCGTCTCTCTCTTTCTCGCTCTGAGACAGAACCGCCTCTCTCTCAGCGCGCAAATGCTTCAGCTCCGCTAAACACACAGACAAACTAACATCACGATGAGCCTCATTTTAAAGGGATAGTTCACACAAAAATGAAAATTAGCCCATGATTTACTCTCCCTCGAGTCAGAGTGTAAATGACATTCATCTTTCAGACGAACACAATCATAGTTATATTAAAAAATCTCCTGGTTCTTTCAAGCTTCCACTTTTATGATGGAGAGATGCACTTTTATGATGGAGAGATGCACTTTTATGATGGACAGATGCACTTTTATGATGGACAGATGCATATGAATGTCATATACACCTAGGATGACTTGAGGGCGAGTAAATCATGGGCTAATTTTTAATTTTTGGAGAACACAACTCTTCTGCTCATTTAAGGGTCTCTCTCTCGTGACCTGATCTCTCTCACTGCACCTGTAATGCTGTCAGTACGCAATCGCAGGTTCTGGTTCTCTGACTCCAGCTGTTCACGGCGAGACTCCATTTGATTTATTTGCTGCTGCAGCTCGAAAAGACTCGTCTCCAAAGCCTCCCTCTCCGACCTGCACACACACAGAGTTATCAATGAAACACACATATTAATACATTACTATCGTGACACAAATCAGTCTCACCTGAAGCTAGCGATCTCCTCTGTCAGAGTGGCGTTCTCTCTCTCTGAGGCGTTCAGCTGAACCAGAAGCCCCGCCCTCTCTCTCACTAGCTCCACCCTCCCACGCCCCGCCTCCTCCAGGGCGGAGCTCTGCCTATCACCTTCCCCGCGGACCGAACCAAGCTCCGCCTCCAGACCGCCCAGTTCACCAATCAGCTGTTTGATTGACAGCAGCACATCAGAAACTCTAATTAGGGACTGAGAGAGACAGAGAGAGAGAGAGAGAGAGAGAGAGAGAGAGAGAGAGAGACACCTGTGTAATTCTGTCCTGCAGTTTGGCTCTGTCTGCCTGCAGCGACTGAAGCTCCGCCTCCAGCCCCGCCCTCGCCAGCTCAGACTCCTGCAGTGATTGGCTGAGAGTGAGACGGACAGAGTCCAGCTCCAGTCGGTCCTGCTCGGAGCGAACAAGCTCGTCTCTGATGGTCAGCTTCTCTTGTTGCGCTTCTCTTCGCTGAGACAGCAACACACTCTTTTCCTCCTCCATCTGTCAATCATTCAAACAACATCAATATCATTGGTTCAATGAAAAACACATTATATTAACTGATAATATGAACCACAAGAATCCTAATGGGTAAACTCAAGCCCCAACTAAATTTTACATTGTTTAATGTACTCATCATACTACGGAAGTTAAATGTGTGTGTGTGTGTGTGTGTGTGTGTATGTGTGTGTGTGTGTGTGTACCTGTACGACGAGGCTGTTGAGTTCAGACTTGTCCTGCGCGAGACTCTCGTTAATGGCGCTCATCTTAGCGAGAGAATCTCTGAGTGACGACTCCTCCGAGTGAAGCTTCGTGACCATTAGCGAGAGCTCAGCGCGACTGCTCTCACTCTGCACATAAAAACACACATATTACACAAAAAATATATTACTATTGAAATATTTTACTGTAAAATTGATTTTTTAAAGCATTTAGCTTCTATTTTGGCGGAAAACCCCTGAGAGCCATTAAAGCGTCCCGTTTGTTGTCAGCAGCGCTTCTCAATACTAGTTTGCCGGGTTTGGTTTTCAAACGCACGTGATAATTGACCCATACTCAGATGTGAACCGGAGACACTGAAAACACACACAGCGCCCACTTCACTCTGAAACACGCAGTGCATACGATACATTTAATTATATTGTGTTTTTGTTATCAGCCTCCATGCAGAATATGTACAGAGGTGATGATGATGAAGATCCCCACACCTCTGTCCAAAGTGTAACAGAAAGCACTTGCTGGCCTTACATGATGTAAATGGCCAGTGCAATCTTGTATGTGGACCGTCCAACCGGTGACATTACAATTCTGCTAAAGGTGGCTAAAGTTTTGCTCCAACATGGCAACAAATCTACTGAGGCATATTCTCGATGATGGGTCAGAGCGGACAATTATCCTACATGAAGCTGTGCAGAAGTTGAATCTGAAGGGATAGCCAGAGGACTGGGTTCTCTGTACAGTCAGGCACGATACACAGACCCTTCACTGTCTTCAGTGGCTCACCCTCGTAAGGCTTTCAGGATACAGAGCGCTGGGATTAGCAGAGCACACGCATCCCGTCGAGGTACTCCAGAAGATGTACAAGCACCTCGCAGGCCTGCCACTACAGCACCTTCACAGAGTGAAACCAGTAGTTCTCACTCGTTCTGTCCTCACCTCATCACACCATAGCACCAGTCAGACTGGGTCCACCTCTCACTCCTGAACACATGGACTGTTCCAAAGAGAACTGGTACATTCCCCATCACTTGGTGGAGCAAAATGGAAAGAAAAGGGTTGTCTTCAACTGTTCATTTGCTTACCAAGGCCACAGCCTGAACGAGTACTTGCTCCCAGGTCCACCAGCCCATCTCCATTAGTAGTGGCATTCGTGGGATGTTCCACCAGGTACGCCTTTTGCCTGAGGACAAACCGCTAATGAGATTCATTTGGAGAAATCTTCAGAGAGACAAGACACCAGACGTGTATGAATGGCAAGTACTTCCATTTGGAACAACGTGTAGTCCTTGCTGTGCAACATACGCGTTACAGAAGCACGTCCTGGATCACAGTGCGTCTGAAGACACGGTTCTCAGAAGAGAAATCCTTCTATGTTGAAACTGCCTTCAGAGCGTCACCTCAAGTGAGACAGCGCAAGGTCTTGTAGACAGACTTAAGTTCCGGAGGCTTTGCCCTTAGACAGTGGGCGAGCAATGACCCATCAGCCTCCTGCCAGCTCGATCTCAAAGCAGCATCCAGTGGCTCAGCGAAGGCCATCAAGACTCAACTCTTGGGTTACACTGGCATTGCTCATCAGACACTCTCTCCTGTAAGCAGCGACGGACTGACCTGATCACGTTCTGTGTCTCGTCACACACACACAAACACACACACACACTCACGTTCTGTGTCTCGTCGCGCTCAGTCTATCTCACACACACACTCACATTCTGTGTATCTCACACACACTCACACACTCACGTTCTGTGTATCTCACACACACACACTCACACACTCACGTTCTGTGTATCTCACACAAACACACACACACACTCACGTTCTGTGTCTCGTCGCGCTCAGTCTATCTCACACACACACTCACATTCTGTGTATCTCACACACACACACACACACTCACGTTCTGTGTATCTCACTCACACACACTCACACACTCACGTTCTGTGTATCTCACACAAACACACACACACACTCACGTTCTGTGTCTCGTCGCGCTCAGTCTATCTCACACACACACTCACATTCTGTGTCTCACACACACACACACACACTCACGTTCTGTGTATCTCACACACACACACACTCACGTTCTGTGTCTCGTCGCGCTCAGTCTATCTCACACACACACTCACATTCTGTGTCTCACACACACACACACACTCACACACTCACGTTCTGTGTATCTCACACACACACACTCACACACTCACGTTCTGTGTATCTCACACAAACACACACACACACACTCACGTTCTGTGTATCTCACACAAACACACACACACACACACTCACGTTCTGTGTCTCTCACACACACACACTCACACACTCACGTTCTGTGTATCTCACACAAACACACACTCACACACTCACGTTCTGTGTATCTCACACAAACACACACACCCACACTCACGTTCTGTGTCTCGTCGCGCTCAGTCTATCTCACACACACACTCACATTCTGTGTATCTCACACACACACACTCACATACTTACGTTCTGTGTATCTCACACACACTCACTCACGTTCTGTGTATCTCACACACACTCACTCACGTTCTGTGTATCTCACACACACTCACTCACGTTCTGTGTATCTCACACACACTCACTCACGTTCTGTGTATCTCACACACACACACTCACACACTCACGTTCTGTGTCTCGTCGCGCTCAGTCTATCTCACACACACACTCACATTCTGTCTCACACACACACACACACTCACGTTCTGTGTATCTCACACAAACACACACACTCAAGTTCCGTGTATCTCACACACACACACACACACACACACACTCACGTTCTGTGTATCTCACACACACACACACACACTCACGTTCTGTGTATCTCACACACACACACACACTCACGTTCTGTGTATCTCACACACACACACTCACATTCTGTGTATCTCACACACACACACAGCCCACCAGCATGAGGCAGATCCACATTTTCTGTGACGCTTCAGAGCGAGCCTACGGTTCTGTGGCCTACTTACGAACTGAAACCCTGAAGGTAGAGTGGAAGTAGCCGCTATATCTCCGGTAGCCCCGAAGACAGCAGCAAACCCTTCCACGGGTGGAGTTATGTGCAGCACACGTGCACAACTTGCGAAGTTCTGAAGACAAAGCTAACTTTGCCCATACACAGTGTTATTCTGTGGTCTGACTCCACAATCACACTGTCTAGACAGGTGGCTCAGCAGGGTTCTGAACAGAGCTGTGTGTGTGTGTGTGTGTGTGTCTGACCCGGGTGAGTGTGTCGCTCAGCTGTGTCTTCTCCGCCTCCATCATCTGTCTGTCTGACGCCTCCTGCTGGAGAGACTCTTTCAACGCCGCCAGTTCAGCCCGCAGTGCAGAGGCTCGACACTCCGACTCGTCCCACATCTGCTGACTGACACACACACACACACACACACACGTCACACACTCGTGGTCCATGTGTGACGCGTCACACTCAAGTTCTGTGTATCTCACTCACACACACACACACACTCACACACACACACTCACGTTCTGTGTATCTCACACACACACACTCACGTTCTGTGTATCTCACACACACACACACACACACTCACTCACGTTCTGTGTATCTCACACACACTCACGTTCTGTGTCTCACACACACACACACACACACACACACTCACGTTCTGTGTATCTCACACACACTCACGTTCTGTGTATCTCACACACACACACACTCACTCACGTTCTGTGTATCTCACACACACTCACATTCTGTGTATCTCACACACACTCACATTCTGTGTATCTCACACACACTCACATTCTGTGTATCTCACACACACACACACACACACTCACGTTCTGTGTATCTCACACACACTCACGTTCTGTGTATCTCTCACACACACACACACACACACACTCACGTTCTGTGTATCTCACACACACTCACGTTTTGTGTATCTCACACACACACACACACACACTCACGTTCTGTGTATCTCACACACACACACACACACACACACTCACGTTCTGTGTATCTCACACACACACACTCACGTTCTGTGTATCTCACACACACACACACACACACACACTCACGTTCTGTGTATCTCACACACACACACTCACGTTCTGTGTATCTCACACACACACACACACACTCACGTTCTGTGTATCTCACACACACTCACGTTCTGTGTATCTCACACACACACACACACACTCACGTTCTGTGTATCTCACACACACTCACGTTCTGTGTATCTCACACACACACACACACTCACTCACGTTGTGTATCTCACACACACTCACGTTCTGTGTATCTCACACACACTCACGTTCTGTGCATCTCACACACACTCACGTTCTGTGCATCTCACACACACTCACGTTCTGTGCATCTCACACACACACACACACACACACTCACGTTCTGTGTATCTCACACACACTCACGTTCTGTGTATCTCACACACACACACACACACACACACACACTCACGTTCTGTGTATCACACACACACACACTCACGTTCTGTGTATCTCACACACACACACACTCACGTTCTGTGTATCACACACACACACACTCACGTTCTGTGTATCTCACACACACTCACGTTCTGTGTATCTCACACACACACACACACACACTCACGTTCTGTGTATCTCACACACACACACACACACACACACACACTCACGTTCTGTGTATCTCACACACACACACTCACGTTCTGTGTATCTCACACACACACACACACACACACACACACACACGTTCTGTGTATCTCACACACACACACTCACGTTCTGTGTATCTCACACTCACACACACACACACACACACACACACACACTCACGTTCTGTGTATCTCACACACACTCACGTTCTGTGTATCTCACACACACACACACACACACTCACGTTCTGTGTATCTCACACACACTCACGTTCTGTGTATCTCACACACACTCACGTTCTGTGTATCTCACACACACACACACACAAACACACACACACTCACATTCTGTGCGTCTCTGCTCTCGCTCGGTCTCTCTCCACCTCCGCGGCCTCTCTCCCCTCTCGCTCGGCCTCTCTCTCTCTCTGCGCAGACGTCACACACACCTGCAGTCTCTCACACTCCATCTGCAGCAGCTGCACCTGCGTCTGCGCCGCTTTACACACACACTCCTTCTCACTGAGAGAGAGAGAAATATATCAGAGCCACTATAACCCCAAAATGAATCAAATATTTCCCCAATTTAACACCTGTAACCCAACCGCCACACTCAGTTTCATCAGCTCCTATATATATATATATATATAATATAGCTGCAAGATTAGTAGCATCTTGCAAAAGCAGCAAACATCCAATAAACACTCACTCACAGCCCCAAAACACGGCCTACACACGTCTATAATGGTCAACTTCTAAGTTCGGTTGTTACATGATTTCTGTATTACAATCTTTTTATTTATTTTATTAATATTGTTTTATGTAATCATTGTTATTTTTGCTATATCTAGCCACGAATATATATATAATTTTTTTCTTTCTTTTTTTTAAAAGTATTATTATTTTCTGTACTTAATGTTCTGAATCATTTTCTATGTTGTTTTAATGCTTTGGCAATACAAAATGTTGTTTTTGTTTTCTTATGCCAATAAAGCTTTCTGAATTGAATTGAGACAGACGGGTCTGGTCACTGATCTGTGAGTTTGACTGACAGGTGTCTCACCTGCTGAGCGCGTCTCTCTCCTGTCTGAGTCGGTGTCTCTCTCTCACAGCCGTCTCTCTCTCTCTCTGAGCCTCGTCTCGCTCTCCCTGCAGCGTCTGCACACGAAGCTCCGCCTCTCTCCGGCCTGACTCCGCCTCCCGTCTGCTTGACTCCGCCTCCGCCAGCTGTCTGCGCAGGTGCTGCACTGACGACTGCGCAGACGCCAGACGCTCACGCAGCTCCTGCACACACACACACACACACAGAGTGATGGATGTCAGAGCACAGACAGGAGTGTGTGTGTGTGTGTGTGTGTGTGTGTGTGTGCGCGTGTGTGTGTGTGTTCAGTGAGTGTGTGTGCGTGTGTGTGTGTGTGTGCGCGTGTGTGTGTGTGTGTGTGTGAGAGTGAGTGTGAGTGTGAGTGTGTACCTGTATCTGGACCTGTCTGTGGGTCAGACTGGAGCGCAGTGCAGACAGACAGCTGTCAGGGATGATGGGTAATGATGATGATGATGATGAAGAAGAGCGCAGTAATGGCAGAAGAGACTCTTCAGTGTTTCCGTCCGCACCGTCACTATCAGAGAACACTAGCTACACACACACACACACACACACACACACCAGTGAAGCAGTGACTAGTACCTGTGTGATGTCTGGGAGTGTGTATTTGTGTGTGTCTGTAGTACTTGTGTGATGTCTCGGAGTGTGTGTGTGTGTTTAGTACCTGTGTATTTGTGTGTGTCTGTAGTAGGGGTGTGAACCTACACTGGTCTCACGTTACGATTACGGTTCGATTACGATTATCATGTCATCGATTCAGTTCAATTCGATATCTCGATGCATTGCGATGCACCGCATCCTCAATTTTCAATTTTACTTCAAAGTGATGTGTGCGTTCGCGCGCGTGTGTGTGTGTGTGTGTGTGTGTGTGTGTGTGCGTGTTCGCCTGTTCGGGAAGTCGCAGTGACATTCCAGTTTAAGTTTCAAGGGAGTAACGCCTGTTTATGCCAATAAGAAAATTAAATTCTGTCAAATCAATTTTGCTTGAAAGAAATGTGCATTTAAAATCAGCGCTCATTCATCGGTGTTTAATGTTACCAGATGCGCGCATCAACCGTCGCCGAGTGTGTGTTGAAGGTGACGATCATCCATTTATAATCACGCGTAACAACACAGAATAATTGTGATTTGACCATCGGGTGCGGATGCTTAAATCAGCGAATCCTCTGCATCGTGATGCACCGTAGAAACGATTTATTTCGACACCCCTAGTCTGTAGTACTTGTGTGATGTCTTGGAGTGTGTGTGTGTGTGTGTGTAGTATTTGTTTGATGTCTCGGAGTGTGTGTGTGTGTATGTAGTACCTGTGTGATTTATCAGAGTGTGTGTGTAGTACCCGTGTGATGTATCGGAGTGTGTGTGTGTGTGTGTGTGTGTGTGTGTGTGTGAGTGTGTGTGTGGTACCTGTGTGATGTATCGGAGTGTGTGTGTGTGTGTGGTACCTGTGTGATGTCTCGGAGTGTGTTCTGCAGTGCTGCAGTGTGTGTCCTGAGTGAATGAACTTCAGTTTCCTCAAGGCTCCTCTGATCCTGAACACACACGTCACTGGATTAATGTGTGTGAGCTTCATCACATCTGTTCTGTGATTGGTCGCTTTACCCGCCCTCTTCCTTTTGTGGGTGGTTCCTCACAAGGATCCAATGACAATATAGACCAGTTCATGTCCAAATAAACAACTCAACATACATACCTGCAGCTTCCTGTTGAGTTTTGTCACTTCCTGTTCTCTGTCCTCCACATGAGCTTTGAGACGCTCCAGCTCTCTCACTGCATCCACAAGCCTGACACACACACACACAGAATGTTTTAAACTTCATTCACTTTATTTAATTTACCCCAGTAACGGACCGCGAGTGTGTGTGTGAGAGTGATTGTGTGTGTAACGGACCGTGTGTTGATCTCGACCCGCTCCGAGTCGCTCTTGGCCTGCAGCGTCATCATCTCCGTCACCGTCTCTCTCAGCTGCACCTCCAGTTGCAGTCGCACGCCCGTCTCTCTCTCCAGCATCTGCGCAGACGCCTCCTCCCGGCTGCGCAGGACTGAGCAGGTGCTCAGACACTGCAGCTGCACACCCTGAGCCGCACACGCCAGCTGGTTCCTCACCGCAGACAGATCCCTGCGACACACAGTGTTGAGTGAGTGTTGAGTGGGTGTTGAGTCTCGAGTGTTGAGTCTCGAGTGAAGAGTGAGTGTTGAGTCTCGAGTGTTGAGTCTCGAGTGTTGAGTCTCGAGTGTTGAGTCTCGAGTGTTGAGTCTCGAGTGTTGAGTCTCGAGTGTTGAGTCTCGAGTGTTGAGTCTCAAGTGTTGAGTCTCAAGTGTTGAGTCTCAAGTGTTGAGTCTCGAGTGTTGAGTCTCGAGTGTTGAGTCTTTAGTGTTGAGGAGTCTCGAGTGTTGAGTGGGTGTTGAGGAGTCTCGAGTGTTGAGTGGGTGTTGAGTGGGTGTTGAGTCTCAAATGTGTTGAGTGGGTGTTGAGTCTCGAGTGTTGAGTGGGTGTTGAGGAGTCTCGAGTGTTGAGTGGGTGTTGAGTGGGTGTTGAGTCTCAAATGTGTTGAGTGGGTGTTGAGTCTCGAGTGTTGAGTGGGTGTTGAGTCTCGAGTGTTGAGTGGGTGTTGAGTCTCAAATGTGTTGAGTGGGTGTTGAGTCTCGAGTGTTGAGTGGGTGTTGAGTGGGTGTTGAGTGGGTGTTGAGTCTCGAATGTTGAGTGGGTGTTGAGTCTCGAGTGTTGAGTGGGTGTTGAGTCTCGAGTGTTGAGTGGGTGTTGAGTCTCGAGTGTTGAGTGGGTGTTGAGTCTCGAGTGTTGAGTGGGTGTTGAGGAGTCTCGAGTGTTGAGTGGGTGTTGAGTGAGTGTTGAGTGAGTGTTGAGTGAGTGTTGAGGAGTCTCGAGTGTTGAGTGAGTGTTGAGGAGTCTCGAGTGTTGAGTCTCGAGTGAAGAGTGAGTGTTGAGTGAGTGTTGAGTGAGTGTTGAGTGAGTGTTGAGTGAGTGTTGAGTGAGTGTCTCGAGTGTTGAGTGAGTGTTGAGGAGTCTCGAGTGTTGAATGGGTGTTAAGTGAGTGTTGAGTGAGTGTTGAGTCTCGAATGTTGAGTGAGTGTTGAGGAGTCTCGAGTGTTGAGTGGGTGTTGAGTGAGTGTTGAGTGAGTGTTGAGTCTCGAGTGTTGAGGGAGTGTTGAGTCTCGAGTGTTGAGTGAGTGTTGAGTCTCGAGTGTTGAGTGGGTGTTGAGTGAGTGTTGAGTGAGTGTTCAGTGGGTGTTGAGTGGGTGTTGAATCTCGAGGGTGGAGTGGGTGTTGAGTATCGAGTGTTGAGTGGGTGTTGAGTCTCGAGTGTTGAGTGAGTGTTGAGTGAGTGTTGAGTGGGTGTTGAGTGAGTGTTGAGTGAGTGTTGAGTGAGTGTCTCGAGTGTTGAGTGAGTGTTGAGGAGTCTCGAGTGTTGAATGGGTGTTAAGTGAGTGTTAAGTGAGTGTTGAGTCTCGAATGTTGAGTGAGTGTTGAGGAGTCTCGAGTGTTGAGTGGGTGTTGAGTGAGTGTTGAGTGAGTGTTGAGTCTCGAGTGTTGAGGGAGTGTTGAGTCTCGAGTGTTGAGTGAGTGTTGAGTCTCGAGTGTTGAGTGGGTGTTGAGTGAGTGTTGAGTGAGTGTTGAGTGGGTGTTGAGTGGGTGTTGAGTGGGTGTTGAATCTCGAGGGTTGAGTGGGTGTTGAGTATCGAGTGTTGAGTGGGTGTTGAGTCTCGAGTGTTGAGTGAGTGTTGAGTGGGTGTTGAGTGGGTGTTGAGTGAGTGTTGAGTGAGTGTTGAGTGAGTGTCTCGAGTGTTGAGTGAGTGTTGAGGAGTCTCGAGTGTTGAATGGGTGTTAAGTGAGTGTTGAGTGAGTGTTGAGTCTCGAATGTTGAGTGAGTGTTGAGGAGTCTCGAGTGTTGAGTGGGTGTTGAGTGAGTGTTGAGTGAGTGTTGAGTCTCGAGTGTTGAGGGAGTGTTGAGTCTCGAGTGTTGAGTGAGTGTTGAGTCTCGAGTGTTGAGTGGGTGTTGAGTGAGTGTTGAGTGAGTGTTGAGTGAGTGTTGAGTGGGTGTTGAGTGGGTGTTGAATCTCGAGGGTTGAGTGGGTGTTGAGTCTCGAGTGTTGAGTGGGTGTTGAGTCTCGAGTGTTGAGTGGGTGTTGAGGAGTCTCGAGTGTTGAGTGGGTGTTGAGGAGTCTCGAGTGTTGAGTGGGTGTTGAGTGGGTGTTGAGTCTCAAATGTGTTGAGTGGGTGTTGAGTCTCGAGTGTTGAGTGGGTGTTGAGTGGGTGTTGAGTCTCGAATGTTGAGTGGGTGTTGAGTCTCGAGTGTTGAGTGGGTGTTGAGTCTCGAGTGTTGAGTGGGTGTTGAGTCTCGAGTGTTGAGTGGGTGTTGAGGAGTCTCGAGTGTTGAGTGGGTGTTTAGGAGTCTCGAGTGTTGAGTGGGTGTTGAGTGAGTGTTGAGTGAGTGTTGAGTGAGTGTTGAGTGAGTGTTGAGTGAGTGTTGAGGAGTCTCGAGTGTTGAGTGAGTGTTGAGGAGTCTCGAGTGTTGAGTCTCGAGTGAAGAGTGAGTGTTGAGTGAGTGTTGAGTGAGTGTTGAGGAGTCTCGAGTGTTGAGTGGGTGTTGAGTGAGTGTTGAGTGAGTGTTGAGTGAGTGTCTCGAGTGTTGAGTGAGTGTTGAGGAGTCTCGAGTGTTGAATGGGTGTTAAGTGAGTGTTGAGTGAGTGTTGAGTCTCGAATGTTGAGTGAGTGTTGAGGAGTCTCGAGTGTTGAGTGGGTGTTGAGTGAGTGTTGAGTGAGTGTTGAGTCTCGAGTGTTGAGGGAGTGTTGAGTCTCGAGTGTTGAGTGAGTGTTGAGTCTCGAGTGTTGAGTGGGTGTTGAGTGAGTGTTGAGTGAGTGTTGAGTGGGTGTTGAGTGGGTGTTGAATCTCGAGGGTTGAGTGGGTGTTGAGTATCGAGTGTTGAGTGGGTGTTGAGTCTCGAGTGTTGAGTGAGTGTTGAGTGAGTGTTGAGTGAGTGTAGAGTGAGTGTAGAGTGAGTGTAGAGAGTGAGTGTAGAGTGAGTGTAGAGTAAGTGTAGAGTGAGTGTTGAGTCTCAAGTGTTGAGTGGGTGTTGAGTCTTGGGTGTTGAGTCTCAAATGTGTTGAGTGAGTGTTGAGTGAGTGTTGAGTGAGTGTAGAGTGAGTGTAGAGTGAGTGTAGAGTGAGTGTTGAGTCTCGAGTGTTGAGTCTCGAGTTTTGAGGCTCGAGTGTTGAGTGGGTGTTGAGTCTCGAGTGTTGAGTGGGTGTTGAGTCTCGAGTGTTGAGTGGGTGTTGAGTCTCGAGTGTTGAGTGAGTGTTGAGGAGTCTCGAGTGTTGAGTGGGTGTTGAGTCTCGAGTGTTGAGTGAGTGTTGAGTCTCGAGTGTTGAGTGAGTGTTGAGTGAGTGTTGAGGAGTCTCGAGTGTTGAGTGGGTGTTGAGTGAGTGTTGAGACTCGAGTGTTGAGTCTCGAGTGTTGAGTCTCGAGTGTTGAGTGAGTGTTGAGTCTCGAGTGTTGAGTGAGTGTTGAGTCTCGAGTGTTGAGTGAGTGTTGAGTGAGTGTTGAGGAGTCTCGAGTGTTGAGTGAGTGTTGAGTCTCGAGTGTTGAGTGAGTGTTGAGTCTCGAGTGTTGAGTGAGTGTTGAGTGAGTGTTGAGGAGTCTCGAGTGTTGAGTGGGTGTTGAGTGAGTGTTGAGACTCGAGTGTTGAGTCTCGAGTGTTGAGTCTCGAGTGTTGAGTCTCGAGTGTTGAGTCTCGAGTGTTGAGTGGGTGTTGAGTGGGTGTTGAGTGGGTGTTGAGTGAGTGTTGAGTGAGTGTTGAATCTCGAGTGCTGAGTGGGTGTTGAGTGAGTGTTGAGTCTCGAGTGTTGAGTGAGTGTTGAGTGGTTGTTGAGTGAGTGTTGAATCTCGAGTGTTGAGTGGGTGTTGAGTGAGTGTTGAATCTCGAGTGTTGAGTGGGTGTTGAGTGAGTGTTGAATCTCGAGTGTTGAGTGAGTGTTGAGTCTCGAGTGTTGAGTGGGTGTTGAGTGGGTGTTGAATCTCGAGTGTTGAGTGGGTGTTGAGTCTCGAGTGTTGAGTGGGTGTAGAGTGAGTGTAGAGTGAGTGTAGAGTCAGTGTTGAGTGAGTGTTGAGTGAGTGTTGAGTGAGTGTTGAGTCTCGAGTGTTGAGTGGGTGTTGAGTGGGTGTTGAGTGGGTGTTGAGTGGGTGTTGAGTGGGTGTTGAGTGGGTGTTGAGTGGGTGTTGAGTGAGTGTTGAGTGAATGTTGAGTGAGTGTAGAGTGAGTGTAGAGTGAGTGTAGAGTGAGTGTAGAGTGGGTGTTGAGTGAGTGTTGAGTCTCGAGTGTTGAGTGGGTGTTGAGTGGGTGTTGAGTGGGTGTTGAGTGGGTGTTGAGTGGGTGTTGAGTGGGTGTTGAGTGGGTGTTGAGTCTCGAGTGTTGAGTCTCGAGTGTTGAATCTCGAGTGTTGAATCTCGAGTGTTGAATCTCGAGTGTTGAGTGGGTGTTGAGTGAGTGTTGAGCCTCGAGTGTTGAATCTCGAGTGTTGAGTGGGTGTTGAGTGAGTGTTGAGTCTCGAGTGTTGAGTGGGTGTTGAGTGGGTGTTGAGTGAGTGTTGAGTGGGTGTTGAGTGAGTGTTGAGTGAGTGTTGAGTCTCGAGTGTTGAGTCTCGAGTGTTGAATCTCGAGTGTTGAGTGGGTGTTGAGTGAGTGTTGAGTCTCGAGTGTTGAATCTCGAGTGTTGAGTGGGTGTTGAGTGAGTGTTGAGTCTCGAGTGTTGAGTGGGTGTTGAGTGAGTGTTGAGTGAGTGTTGAGTGAGTGTAGAGTGAGTGTAGAGTGAGTGTAGAGTGGGTGTTGAGTCTGGAGTGTTGAGTGGGTGTTGAGTGAGTGAGTGTTGAGTGAGTGGGTGTTGAGTGAGTGGGTGTTGAGTGAGTGTTGAGTCTCGAGTGTTGAGTCTCGAGTGTTGAGTCTCGAGTGTTGAGTCTCGAGTGTTGAGTCTCGAGTGTTGAGTGGGTGTTGAGTCTCGAGTGTTGAGTCTCGAGTGTTGAGTCTCGAGTGTTGAGTCTCGAGTGTTGAGTCTCGAGTGTTGAGTCTCGAGTGTTGAGTGGGTGTTGAGTGGGTGTTGAGTGAGTGTTGAGTGGGTGTTGAGTGAGTGTTGAGTGGGTGTTGAGTGAGTGTTGAGTCTCGAGTGTTGAGTGGGTGTTGAGTGGGTGTTGAGTGAGTGTTGAGTGGGTGTTGAGTGAGTGAGTGTTGAGTGGGTGTTGAGTGAGTGAGTGTTGAGTTAGTGGGTGTTGAGTTAGTGGGTGTTGAGTGAGTGTTGAGTCTCGAGTGTTGAGTCTCTGAGTCTCGAGTGTTGAGTCTCTGAGTCTCGAGTGTTGAGTCTCGAGTGTTGAGTGGGTGTTGTGTGAGTGTTGAGTCTCGAGTGTTGAGTCTCGAGTGTTGAGTCTCGAGTGTTGAGTCTCTGAGTCTCGAGTGTTGAGTGAGTGTTGAGTCTCGAGTGTAGAGTTTCGAGTGTTGAGTGGGTGTTGAGTGATTGTTGAGTCTCGAGTGTTGAGTCTCGAGTATTGAGTGGGTGTTGAGTGAGTGTTGAGTCTCGAGTGTTGAGTCTCGAGTATTGAGTGGGTGTTGAGTGAGTGTTGAGTGGGTGTTGAGTGAGTGTTGAGTGAGTGTTGAGTGGGTGTTGAGTGAGTGTTGAGTCTCGAGTGTTGAGTGGGTGTTGAGTGGGTGTTGAGTGAGTGTTGAGTGGGTGTTGAGTGGGTGTTGAGTGAGTGAGTGTTGAGTGGGTGTTGAGTGAGTGAGTGTTGAGTTAGTGGGTGTTGAGTGAGTGTTGAGTCTCGAGTGTTGAGTCTCTGAGTCTCGAGTGTTGAGTGAGTGTTGAGTCTCGAGTGTTGAGTCTCGAGTGTTGAGTGGGTGTTGTGTGAGTGTTGAGTCTCGAGTGTTGAGTCTCGAGTGTTGTGTCTCGAGTGTTGAGTCTCTGAGTCTCGAGTGTTGAGTGAGTGTTGAGTCTCGAGTGTAGAGTTTCGAGTGTTGAGTGGGTGTTGAGTGAGTGTTGAGTCTCGAGTGTTGAGTCTCGAGTGTTGAGTGGGTGTTGAGTCTCGAGTGTTGAGTGGGTGTTGAGTGAGTGTTGAGTCTCGAGTGTCGAGTGAGTGTTGAGTGCGCTTCGGTGTGTCCGGCTGCAGTGCCGGCTCTGACCTCTCGGTGGCGCTCTTCATCTCGCAGACGTGCCTGCGCAGACCCACCACCTGCCTCCAGAGTGCCAGCAGCCGGCTGTGCTCGCTGCTGAAGTAGCTGTGGAAAGACTGAACAAACGCATGCGTTAAACCCTGCAGCTTCCCGTGCATTACGGTGATGCGTACAGCCACACCCACCTCCTCCTCTCTCCTCCAATCACACTCCTTCTGCTCCAGCTCCTCCCTCGCTCTGGTCCAATCAGCAGTGAGTCTGCGGATGTCCTGGCTGAGCGCCTCGTTGGCCAGTCCGGCCTGTTCCAGCTGCTCTCGCAGCATAGCGTTGACCGCGGACAGACCGCTGCTCCTGCACACACGCAAACACGTTACGCACACGCAAACACGTTAAGCGCTTACACATGCAAGCACGTTTAGCACACACAAACACGTTAAGCACACCCAAACACGTGAAGCACACCCAAACATGTTAAGCGCACACATATGCAAACACGTTAAGCGCACACACATGCAAACACGTTAAGCGCACACACATGCAAACATGTTAAGCGCACACACATGCAAACACGTTGCGCACACGCAAACACGTTAAGCACATGCAAACACATTAAGTGCACACACATGCAAACACGTTGCGCACACACAAACACGTTAAGCACATGCAAACACATTAAGCGCACACACATGCAAACACGTTAAGCGCACACACATGCAAACACGTTAAGCGCACACACATGCAAACACGTTGCGCACACACAAACACGTTAAGCGCACACACATGCAAACACGTTAAGCGCACACACATGTAAACACGTTGCGCACACACAAACACGTTAAGCGCACACACATGCAAACACGTTAAGCGCAAACACATGCAAACACGTTAAGCGCACACACATGCAAACACGTTAAGCGCACGCAAACACGTTAAGCGCACACACATGCAAACATGTTAAGCACACGCACATGCAAACATGTTAAGCACACATTTGTGTGTGTGTGTGTGTATCATGACAGATGAGTGTGTTCAGTGAGTGTGAGACCTCTGCTGTTCCTCCTCCAGCCTGATGAGGGCGCTCTCCATCTCACTGCTGGGCTCCTCGTCCTCATGACCGTTACTGCCGTCACACCGGCCCTGCAGACACAACAACGATCACACCCAGCGACAGCCTCACGTAACATTGCTGCTGTTGAAACAGGTCAGGTAAAGAAAAAAGTGCTTCTTTAACTGGAGTGGCGCGTCTATAGAACGCTGCAACGGTTAACAACGTCCGTCTAGGGATCGTAAGATAATTAATGTTTTTAAAAGCAGTCTCTTCTGTTCACCAAGGCTGCATTTATTTGATTAAAAATACAACAACAGTAATATTGTGAAATATTATTAGAATGTAAATCAGCTGGTTTCTATGTGAATATATTTTAAAATTTAATTTGTTCCTGTGATCAAAGCTGAATTTTCAGTGTCATTACTCCAGTCTTCAGTGTCACATGATCAATAAACACAAATTCGGGATTCTTTGATGAATCGAAAGTTCAGAAGAACATCACTGATTTGAAACAGAATCTTTTGAAACATTACAAATGTCTTTACTGTCACTTTTGATCAATTTAATGCATCCTATTCTATTCATCATAGAATCCTGAAATAAAAATGTAAATAACTGTTTTCAACACTGACAATAATCATAAATGTTTCTTGAGCATCAGATCCTCATATTCTCCTGATTTCTGAAGGATCATGTGACACTGAAGACTGGAGTAATGATGCTGAAACTCAGCTTCGATCACAGGAATAAATTACACTTTACTAGATATTCACATAGAAAACAGATGATTTACACCATAATAATATTTCACAATATTACTGTATTTTGGTTTACTGTTTGGTGGTGGATGAGGAGATTCCCCCTCTTTGATGTAAAGCAGTTTGAGTGCAGAGAAAAGCGCAATATAGATGTAATGAATTATTATTATCATTTTATGTATTTTTAATCAATTGATTACAGCCTAGGTGAGCAGAGGACTTCTTTTAAAAACATAAAAAAGTAACGATCCCTAACATTTGAATGGCAGTGTACATTGCGATGAAATAATTCCAGATTTTTTGTTCTGTTAATTTAAAAATATATAAATATTTAATTAAAAAAGTAAAATTGTAATTTGGACATAAAACCGCAGAGAGACCTTAAAGTTTCTATTCGGCTGCATCACAGATCGGGTGAGATGCTGTAAACGTGTAAACGTGTGCCGGTGAGGTATTATGGGATGTATTTATTGGATGCACAGTGAGGTATTATGGGATGTATTTATTGTACTGGATGTATTTATTGGATGCACAGTGAGGTATTATGGGATGTATTTATTGTATGGGATGTATTTATTGGATGCACAGTGAGGTATTATGGGATGTATTTATTGTATGGGATGTATTTATTGGATGCACAGTGAGGTATTATGGGATGTACTGACAGCAGACTTCTCCTGCAGCATCTGTTCCAGATCTCCACACTTCTTCTTATACTGCAGAACCTGCACACACACAGCGTAAGATGAGTGTTTTCAGAGAGGAAACCGGCGGGTGTGTTTTAACGATCGCGTGTTGTACCTTGGCCTGTAGTCTCTGCACGAGCTGTGCTTGTCTCTGCTGCCCCTCCTGGTACGCCGTGAGTTTGCGTTTATACGCCGCCTGCTCCTCGTCCAGCCGTCTGCGCAGATCCACGTTCTGCTGCGCTAGACTGAGCGAACCCGGATCCTCCTCGGCCGACTCCATCCTCAGCGCCTGCTCCAGCTGCACACAATCAGGAGGAGAGAGCCTTAGCAACCGCACAGGGGACCCTAGCAACCACACAGAAGAGCCTACCGACCACACAGAAGACCCTAGCAACCGCACAGAAGACCCTAGCAACCGCACAGAAGACCCTAGCAACCGCACAGAAGAGCCTACCGACCACACAGAACAGCCTACCGACCACACAGAAGAGCCTACCGACGACACAGAAGACCCTAGCAACCGCACAGAAGACCCTAGCAACCGCACAGAAGAGCCTACCAACCACACAGATGAGCCTACCGACGACACAGAAGACCCTAGCAACCGCACAGAAGACCCTAGCAACCGCACAGAAGACCCTAGCAACCGCACAGAAGAGCCTACCAACCACACAGAAGAGCCTACCGACCACACAGAAGACCCTAGCAACCGCACAGAAGACCCTAGCAACCGCACAGAAGAGCCTACCAACCACACAGAAGAGCCTACCAACCACACAGAAGAGCCTACCGACCACACAGGAGACCCTAGCAACCGCACAGAAGACCCTAGCAACCGCACAGAAGAGCCTACCAACCACACAGAAGAGCCTACCAACCACACAGAAGAGCCTACCGACCACACAGGAGACCCTAGCAACCGCACAGAAGACCCTAGCAACCGCACAGAAGAGCCTACCAACCACACAGAAGAGCCTACCAACCACACAGAAGAGCCTACCGACCACACAGGAGACCCTAGCAACCGCACAGAAGACCCTAGCAACCACACAGAAGACCCTAGCAACCATCTACAACACCCGAGCCAATAGTGCCGCTCGATTTGGAGGGAAAGTATTAATTATTTGTTAGAACCAAAATGTTATTATATATCAATGGGACTATAAAATAAAATAATATTATTAACATTTTGTTGCACTATAATACTAATTATTATTATTATTAAAGTATTAAAATAGGAACTAAAATTACAGAAAACTAATTTTAGTGTGTTGCATTTTCAAATTCACGTTATAAGCTACATAAAACAATTCCCGTTATAAGCGAACGACGAGGCGCTGGCGTGATGCCGCTGCCGCCTTCGCTCTGAAACAGCGCTTTTACACTAGCACAGCACAGCAGTCTGCTGCTAACTCTGACACACACAGGACATATATTTATCTATACATCTTTGCG
>CM060637.1:387500-420000 GCA_030578275.1 Meda fulgida
TAGACAGACAGACAGACAGTTAGATATAGACAGACAGACAGACAGACATAGACAGACAGACAGACAGTTAGATATAGACAGACAGTTAGATATAGACAGACAGACAGTTAGACAGAGACAGACAGATAGAGACAGACAGAAAGACAGTTAGATATAGACAGACAGTTAGATATAGACAGACAGATAGATATAGACAGACAGATAGACAGATAGATATAGACAGACAGATAGATAGATATAGACAGACAGATAGATATAGACAGACAGATAGATATAGACAGACAGATAGATATAGACAGACAGACAGACAGTTAGATATAGACAGACAGAGAGTTAGATATAGACAGACAGACAATCCCATCACATAGAGCCTCTTTCACCTAGATATCATCATATAGAGACTGTGTCTGTTCCCCGAATTTGGAAATCCAAAAAACGTCAGGTAAAAAATTTAATTGATGTTCAACAAATAAAAAACAGATATAATACAGATGAACAAATGATAAAGCTTGGGTTGCTGAATATTCGATCCCTTACTTCAAAATCGCTCATAGTTAATGATATGATTTCAGATTATAATCTAGATGTTCTGTGTTTGACAGAAACCTGGCTAAAACCAAACGATTACATTACTTTAAATGAGTCAACCCCACAAGATTACTGTTATAAACATGAACCTCGTCTAAAACGCAAAGGGGGAGGTGTTGCTGTAATTTATAGTAATATTTTCAAAACCACTAAGAAATCTATTTTTAAATATATTTCTTTTGAAGTGTTGGTGCTTAATGCAAAAATATATAGTGTAAACGATAAATCACGTTTGAGATTTCTGCTGGCTACTGTATACAGGCCACCAGGGCACCATAAAGATTTTATCAAAGAATTTGCGGACTTTCTATCAGAATTAGTATTGGCTAACGATAAAGTACTAATTGTTGGTGATTTTAAAATACATGTAGATAATGAAAAAGATGCATTGGGATTGGCACTTAAAGACATTGTAAACTCAATTGGAGTTAGACAACACGTGTCAGGACCCACTCATTGTCGTAATCATACTCTAGATCTAATATTATCGCATGGAATAGATGTTGATGCCGTTGAAATTCTGCAGCAGAGCGATGACATCTCAGACCATTATCTAGTCTCATGTAAATTACATTTAGCCAAGGCTGCAAAGCCGACTCCGTGTTATAAATATGTTAGACCTATAACTTCTGCCACTAAAGATTGCTTTATCAATAATCTTCCTAATCAGTTTCATCATTTCAGCATCCCGGATAGCTTAGAAGAACTCGATATTGCAACAGAAACTTTTAACTCTCTCTTTTCCAGCACTTTAGACGCAGTTGCTCCGTTGCGCTTAAAGAAGATTAAAGAAAATAGTCCAACGCCGTGGTACAACGAGCACACACACACACACACACACACACACACACACTCAGGCCCTTAAGAGAACAGCCAGAAAAATGAAGCGCAACTGGAAGAAAACAAAACTAGAGGTATTTCGGATTTCATGGAAAGAGAGCTCGATTGCTTACAGAGAGGCTTTAAAAGCTGCTAGATCTGCTTATTTTTCAACCCTATTAGAAGAAAATAAACATAATCCTAGGTATTTATTTGAAACAGTGGCTAAACTAACGAAAAAGAAAGCTTCAAGCACAGAAGTTTCCAAGCAACACAGCAGTAATGACTTTATGAACTTCTTCACTTATAAGATTGATAATATCAGGGACAAAATTATAACTATGCAACCGTCTACTACAGTATCGCATCAGGGAGTGCATTGTAGTCTCCCTGAGGAAAAAAATTATTTGTTGCTGTAGGAGAGGAAGAATTCTGCAAACTCGTTAATTCATCTAAATCGACAACTTGTATGTTAGACCCTATACCGACTAAGCTATTGAAAGAGATGCTTCCAGAGATCATAGATCCTCTTCTTAATATCATTAATTCGTCTTTGTCTCTAGGATACGTACCAAAAACCTTTAAGCTGGCTATGATAAAACCGCTTGTTAAAAAAACGCAACTTGTCAATTACAGGCCGATCTCAAATCTGCCTTTTCTGTCAAAGATATTAGAAAAAGCAGTATCCTCACAACTGTGTTCCTTTCTTGAAAGAAATGATATCTGCGAGGATTTTCAGTCAGGATTTAGACCGCACCATAGTACTGAGACAGCTCTCATTAGAGTTACAAATGATTTACTTTTATCATCCGATCGTGGTTGTATCTCTCTATTAGTGTTACTTGATCTTAGTGCTGCATTTGACACAATTGACCACAACATTCTTTTAAATAGACTAGAAAACTATGTTGGCATTAGTGGAATTGCACTAGCATGGTTTAAATCATACTTATCTGACCGTTATCAGTTTGTAGCAGTAAATGAAGAGATGTCTTATCGATCACAAGTTCAGTATGGCGTACCACAAGGCTCAGTACTAGGACCGCTGCTGTTCACTCTGTACATGCTACCATTAGGAGATATCATTAGGAAACATGGAATTAGCTTTCATTGTTATGCCGATGATACTCAGCTGTATATTTCTTCAAAACCTCAAAAAAACCCGAAACTTACCAATTCACTAAATTAATGGAATGCATAGCTGATTTAAAAAATTGGATGACTAGTAATTTCCAACTACTAAACTCTGAAAAAACAGAGATTCTAATTATTAGACAAAAAACTTCCACACGTAATAACCTAGAATACTGTCTAACACTTGATGGCTGCTCTGTTAAGTCTTCGTCGTCGGTTAGGAACCTGGGTGTGCTCTTTGATAGCAATCTTTCATTTGAAAGTCACGTGTCTAGTATCTGTAAAACCGCATTTTTCCATCTTAAAAATATATATAAATTACGACATATGCTCTCATTAACAAATGCGGAACAATTAGTTCATGCTTTCATGACATCAAGACTAGATTATTGTAATGCTCTACTGGGTGGTTGCCCTGCACGTTTAATAAATGAACTACAGCTGGTCCAAAACGCTGCAGCTCGAGTTCTTACTAGAACCAGGAAATATGACCATATTAGCCCGGTTCTGTCAACACTGCATTGGCTGCCTATTAAACATCGTATACATTTTAAAATATTGTTGATTACTTACAAAGCACTAAATGGTTTAGCTCCGCAGTACTTGAGCGAGCTCTTAACGCGATATAGTCCTTCACGTCTATTGCGATCTCAAAATTCGGGCCAGTTGATAATACCTAGAATATCAAAATCGACTGCTGGCGGTAGATCCTTTTCCTATTTAGCACCAAAACTTTGGAACAGTCTTCCTACCATTGTCCGGGAAGCAGACACACTCTGTCAGTTCAAAGCTAGACTAAAAACACATCTCTTTGACCTAGCATACACATAATATATTATAGACTTCTATAACTCAATGTTAGGCTGCATAGATTAGGTCAGCCGGAACTGGGAACACTTCTCTTAAATCCTGATGTACTCGTTACATCATCATAAGAAGAATGGCATCTACGCTAATTTTAGTGTCTTTGTTTATCCCGAGTTTTTCCCGCAGCCGACCGGATCCAGGCCGTATCCAGATCTGACTAGGAGCTTTGCCTGGACCCGATGACAACGCAGTGCTGAAGTGCCAACTAGCCTCTCCCTATGGAGGATCCCTTTCCCACTCTACAGATAAAACGTTGTGATTCCGGTTCGCGTACCCACCCCGAAGTGATAAAATAAAACAAAATTCTGTATCAAATTACAGTTACTGTAAATTCGGCCTCTAGTTCATAAACGCCAGAGGAGAACTGGCCCCCGACTGAGCCTGGGTTCTCCCAAGGTTTTTTTCTCTCCATTAGGTCACCTGATGGAGTTTTAGGACACCAGTAGGTCACCTGATGGAGTTTTAGGACACCAGTAGGTCACCTGATGGAGTTTTAGGACACCAGTAGGTCACCTGATGGAGTTTTAGGACACCAGTAGGTCACCTGATGGAGTTTTAGGACACCAGTAGGTCACCTGATGGAGTTTTAGGACACCAGTGGGTCACTTGATGGAGTTTTTCGGTTCCTTGCCACTGTTGCCTTTGGCTTGTTCAGTTGGGGACATTCAAATTAATTAACCAAGCATTAATACCATTGATCAGCCCTACCAAACGTGGATGTTTTTTCCACTAAGAAACAAACATTATGTTATTTGATTGATATTGTGAAGCTGCTTTGATGCAATTTATATTGTGAAAAGCGCTATATAAATACACTTGACTTGACTTGACTAGATATAGACAGACAGACAGTTAGATATAGACAGACAGATAGATATAGACAGACAAATAGACAGACAGATAGATATAGACAGACAGATAGACAGACAGATAGACAGACAGACAGTTAGATAAAGACAGACAGACAGTTAGATATAGACAGACAGATAGATATAGACAGACAGAGAGATAGACAGACAGATATAGACAGACAGATAGATAGACAGAGAGTTAGATATAGACAGAGAGTTAGATATAGACAGAGATATAGACAGACAGATAGATATAGACAGACAGATAGATATAGACAGACAGATAGATATAGACAGACAGATAGATATAGACAGACAGACAGACAGTTAGATATAGACAGACAGTTATAGACAGACAGACAGATAGATAGATATAGACAGACAGATAGATATAGACAGACAGATATAGACAGACAGATAGATAGACAGACAGTTAGATATAGACAGAGAGTTAGATATAGACAGAGAGTTAGATATAGACAGAGAGTTAGATATAGACAGAGAGTTAGATATAGACAGAGAGTTAGATATAGACAGAGATATAGACAGACAGATAGATATGGACAGACAGATAGATATAGACAGACAGATAGATATAGACAGACAGATAGATATAGACAGACAGACAGACAGACAGACAGTTAGATATAGACAGACAGTTATAGACAGACAGACAGATAGATAGATATAGACAGACAGATAGATATAGACAGACAGACAGACAGTTAGATATAGACAGACAGATAGGCATAGACAGACAGATAGATATAGACAGACAGACAGTTAGATATAGACAGACAGACAGTTAGATATAGACAGACAGACAGTTAGATATAGACAGACAGACAGACAGTTAGATAGACAGACAGAGAGTTAGATATAGACAGACAGTTAGATATAGACAATAGACAGACAGATAGATATAGACAGACAGATAGATATAGACAGACAGATAGATATAGACAGACAGATAGGCAGACAGTTAGATATAGACAGAGAGTTAGATATAGACAGACAGAGAGTTAGATATAGACAGACAGAGAGTTAGATATAGACAGACAGACAGATAGATATAGATAGACAGACAGATAGATATAGACAGACAGATAGACAGACAGTTAGATATAGACAGACAGAGAGTTAGATAGAGACAGACAGATAGACAGACAGTTAGAGAGTTAGATAGAGACAGACAGATAGATATAGACAGACAGATAGACAGACAGTTAGATAGACAGACAGAGAGTTAGATATAGACAGACAGTTAGATATAGACAATAGACAGACAGATAGATATAGACAGACAGATAGATATAGACAGACAGATATAGACAGACAGATAGGCAGACAGTTAGATATAGACAGAGAGTTAGATATAGACAGACAGAGAGTTAGATAGACAGACAGATAGATATAGACAGACAGACAGAGAGTTAGATAGACAGGCAGACAGTTAGATATAGACAAACAGACAGTTAGATATAGACAGACAGACAGTTAGATATAGACAGACAGATATAGACAGACAGATATAGACAGACAGATATAGACAGACAGATAGACAGACAGATAGACAGACAGATAGACAGACAGATAGACAGACAGATAGACAGACAGATAGACAGACAGACAGATAGACAGACAGATAGACAGACAGATAGATATAGACAGACAGATAGATATAGACAGACAGATAGGCATAGACAGACAGATAGACAGACAGATAGATATAGACAGACAGATAGACAGACAGTTAGAGAGTTAGATAGAGACAGACAGATAGATATAGACAGACAGACAGATAGATATAGACAGACAGAGAGTTAGATATAGACAGACAGATAGATATAGACAGACAGATAGATATAGACAGACAGAGTTAGATATAGACAGACAGAGTTAGATATAGACAGACAGAGTTAGATATAGACAGACAGTTAGATATAGACAGACAGACAGTTAGATATAGACAGACAGACAGTTAGATATAGACAGACAGAGAGTTAGATATAGACAGACAGAGAGTTAGATATAGACAATAGACAGACAGATATAGACAATAGACAGACAGATAGATATAGACAGACAGATATAGACAGACAGATAGATATAGACAGACAGATATAGACAGACAGATAGATATAGATAGACAGACAGACAGACAGTTAGATATAGACAGACAGATATAGACAGACAGATAGATATAGATAGACAGACAGACAGACAGTTAGATATAGACAGACAGATAGGCATAGACAGACAGATAGACAGACAGAGAGTTAGATATAGACAGACAGACAGTTAGATATAGACAGACAGAGAGTTAGATATAGACAATAGACAGACAGATAGATATAGACAGACAGATATAGACAGACAGATAGATATAGACAGACAGATATAGACAGACAGATAGATATAGATAGACAGACAGACAGACAGTTAGATATAGACAGACAGATATAGACAGACAGATAGATATAGATAGACAGACAGACAGACAGTTAGATATAGACAGACAGATAGATATAGACAGACAGATAGATATAGACAGACTGATAGACAGACAGATAGATATAGACAGACTGATAGACAGACAGATAGATATAGACAGACTGATAGACAGACAGTTACACTGACCCAGGTCCTGCCGCAGTGAAATCCCCCCACAGGTCTTGAGAGGGCGGTGCCACAGCAGGGGCGGAGTCTCCAATGTCCAACAGTGCCGCTAAAAGGGGAGGAGCCTCATATTAGCCTAACCCACGAGGACTGTTATAAATACACTGGATCTGAGTGTCTCACCTGTGCTGGGAGGAGCGACAGGTATCGTCTGCTGAACTGCGAGTGGAGGAACGAGAGCCTTCACGCCGGGAGGAGGAGGAAGCAGACCCCCCACCGCTCGAGACTTCACCGGCCCACTCGACTCCTTCTTCTTTATGTTCTGAGAGAGAGACAGAAGTCAACACCTGTCTGTCTGCATGGCCGTGGGAAGTAAAATGCAGACATTACAGCACTCTGACAGATGCAAAAAATAAATAAATAAACGTATTAAAACATTTTTTAAATGCTCCTGTTCGTTATTAACCTAAGAAAAATCACTGATGTTCGAAAACTCACAATAGCTCTACTGTGTATTTGTTTGGAACTATTTCGTTGGCGAAAGACAATATTCCGAGTCAACTAATATGACCTGTTGTATAAAATCGACATCACATTCGAACCACGCTGATATTCGGGAAAATAGCGCTCTTGGTTAACCAGCTATATCCATTTTTTACCCCATTTATTGAATTTTGGTGCCATTTTTGGTGTTATGGAGGGGGCGGGGCTTCTGTTGCGAGTCTGGATCAGATTACGCTACGATCTCGACGGCTTCGCTCACCCCGATGTTGATCTTGATGGTCTGACCCTCTTTGAAGCCCAAGTCCAGCTTCGGCACCGAATCCTGCGTAGCTTCCTGTCGGGCAAACTCACTTTCCTGTTTCACCCACCTGTGAGAGAGACGGGTCATGACATCACAGACGGGTCATGACATCACAGACGGGTCGTGACATCAGAGACGGGTCAATGACATCAGAGGTCAAAGGTCAGGCTAAACGACTCACTTGAAATGATCCTGAAGCGCCACGTTGAAATCGAAGGAATCCCCGCGGTCTGCGAAACCGAGGCCGATGAATGCGTGACGCCCTGAGAGTCAAAAAACACACTCGTTTATCATCACATGGAGAATGTACATTATACATATATATACATACACACACATTTATGTATGTTTTTCACACACACCGTTTCCATCCTCGATCCTGACGACGAAGTATCGGCTGGAGTCGGTGACGGCCTCGACTGCACTGCCAGGATACTGATCCACCGGAGCCTGAGCGAACAGCTCACCTGATCACATGACACACGTGTGAGTGTGTGTGTGTGTGTGTGTATGTGAGAGAGTGTGTGTGTGTGAGTGTGTGTGTGAGTGTGTGTATGTGAGTGTGTGTGTGAGTGTGTGTGTGAGTGTGTGTATGTGAGAGAGTGTGTGTGTGAGTGTGTGTGTGAGTGTGTGTATGTGAGTGTGTGTGTGAGTGTGTGTATGTGAGAGAGTGTGTGTGTGTGTGTGAGTGTGAGTGTGTGTGTGAGTGTGTGAGTGTGTGTGAGTGTGTGAGTGAGTGAGTGAGTGTGTGAGCGAGTGAGTTTGTGTGTGTGTATGTGAGTGTGTGTGAGTGTGTGTGTGAGTGAGTGTGAGTGTGTGAGTGAGTGAGTGAGCGTGTGTGTGAGTGTGTGTGTGAGAGTGAGTGTGTGTGTGAGTGAGTGAGTGAGCGTGTGTGTGAGTGTGTGTGTGAGAGTGAGTGTGTGTGTGAGTGAGTGTGAGTGTGTGTGTGAGTGAGTGTGAGTGTGTGAGTGAGTGAGTGAGCGTGTGTGTGAGTGTGTGTGTGAGAGTGAGTGTGTGTGTGAGTGAGTGTGAGTGTGTGTGTGAGTGAGTGTGTGTGAGTGTGTGTGTGAGTGAGTGTGTGTGTGTGTGTGAGTGTGAGTGTGTTCACCTGTGTTTTTGTCCTCTAGTTTGATGAAGACTGCTGTTCCTTTAGCCGTGATCTTCATGCGTCCGGTCCACGCCGGCTCGTCCAGCTTCCAGTCCGCGGCCCTGAAACAACATTAAACAACATTACTGCACGGCTCTGTGGATAACAAAACAACAAGCGGTTATCCGTGTCTCCGAGAACAGACACACGGCTCCGCGTCACTGCAGTCAGCAGCGATATACACTCGCTAGGAGCGGGTTTACTTCCTGGAAGTTTTGCATTTGTCGAGCTAAATATTAAAACTCAGTCTTTATGAAAATCATGCCATCCAGTATGTCGTGTGTGTGTGTTATCTCAGAATAAACCTCTTTAGGTGTGTGTGTTATCTCAGAATAAACCTCTTCAGGTGTGTGTGTTATCTCAGAACAAACCTCTTCGTGCGTCTGTGTCTGTGTGTGTGTGTGTGCGTGTGTGTCTGTGTGTGTGCGTGCGTGTGTGTGTCTGTGTGTGTGTGTGTGTGTCTGTGTGTGTGTGTGTGTGTCTGTGTGTGTGTGTAGGCTGATGTAGACCTGATCCTGATCACCCTATCGGGTTTATCCTGAGATAACAACCGGCTGGATGTACGTTATCACTTACTTATACACCATTAAATCACAATCAAAATCAATACTGCAGTGTTTGTTCTAATCGATTTATTAGTGTCTTAAATTGATATTCCTGGTTATCTTATATTCTATATCAATATCCTTTAAGTCACGTCTGGGATAATCCCGGTTCTCGTGGCTGCGCCAAAGCGATAACAAATTCTGTATTATACATGTTAAGGCCAGTTTGTCGAGGGTTGGTTTGTAGGGAAGCACTACATGCCTGCGCACACTATTTCACACGCGCATCCCTATAGATGAGCTCTTAATACGCATGCGCACGCCGTCAGCGTTCTCACTGTGCGCGGTTTAAAGTTTACGTAGAGAGAACTTAAAAGTTTTCAGTAGAGCGGTGTCGTGTTAGCGGCCGCTAAGCCAATCACTAATGATCGTTGCGACGGAAGTGAATCAATCAAAACTAGCTTTAGCTGGACAATAACTTTATTCTAGATCTGCTGTTAAATCTGCAGCCTAAATCTCTGTTACTGATAATAGGAATAATAATCAATGTAAAGCCGCTTTGGAAGAATCTACATGGTTAAAAGCGCTATATAAATGACGATGACTTGACTTTAACAATGTTGAATCAGAAGGAGTTCCTCTTGCAGCTTCTCTTCTCTGATGACGAGGGCGGGGCTATAGCCTGTCACTCACATGAGATCAGCCAATAGCAAACCACAACCAGCCAATCAATTCCCCACGGACACAATCAAGCCCCGCCCACATTAGTTATTGTTCTGAGAAGTTTCACTCACAATAGAGAAAATCGAGCACAACTTCTCTTTCATGACGTCTTTAAGCACATCAATAACCATATACTAATTCAGCTGCACACAAACATGGCGTTTATTCTCCTATATCAGTGTTGGATACAGTAGTGTGACGAAACATCATGTTTCCCTCATTAAAATTCAAGTTTCTGTTGTTGACAGCAGTTGTTCTGACGCATTATTGATCTGATCATCACACACCGGATTAATAATGCGTGTTTATTGAGGTAGGAACTTTAAGTGAGACCACTGTCACATGATCAGTGTTTAACTCGTGATTAAACTAGTGAAAGTAGTGCCGCGGACTGTTGCGGGGTCTCACCGGTATCCGCGGTTGGAGCTTCTGGGTGGGATTCGGTAAACATGAACCTCTGGCTTCACACACACCACCGACTCATACAGTGCGCTAGTGTCCGCCATCATCACTACAACACCACCGACACATCACTGCACTTCCGCTTCCGCCCGCAGGCGATATAGAATAAAAGCCCCCCCACTCAACAACATCCGGTTCACACTGCGATGGCTCATATTTCATGTGTGACCGCTGAATATAAACACATTATCATTACAAAGGTGCGGAATAATAATCAAAATGTGTAATCAATCAATCAATAATCAAAATAGACAAAATAATAAAAATGTGTTCTTCTCTTTTCCGGGTTTTTAACTCTGGAATGAATGTTAATGGACTGTGGGTTAACATTTTGAAATTGAAAATAAATGTTTAATCACACACACAAAAATTAATTTAAACTATACAATCTTTAAATATTATCCCAGCAATTAACATCTACTATAAACAGGTTTAACTGTGATATTGTTTTATCTTGCGTATTTATTGAGCAATTGCAGAAACATAGTTTAATTCTGCTCATTTATTCACATGGGCTTGATATCGGGTGACATTTATGATCAATAAATATACTTGATATTAAATTAAAGTAACTTTATCAAGCAAAATTAAGAAATGTGTAATTAATCATAAAGAAACAGAATGAACATCACTATTGTGTCTCATTTTAAGAAACTTTTCATAGTTTGAGAAAATACGAGCGCATCAAGACTCCAAACACACAGTAATATTTCATGAAGAACATCTTGATTTGTCCTCCATCAGTTTAATGTCACACACACACTGAATACAGCAGCAGATCGACTCTCTGGCCTTCATACGCTTGCTAAACATCAGATTACCCAGCATGCCTTGTTTCTAAAACAGACACTGTTACCCGGTACACAAAGATTGGTCTAAAAAATGCGAACCCCCCCCCCCCCCCTCCGGTGACGGGAAGACCCCTACAAAACTAACACACACAAACCCTGTGAAACACACACAGCAAGCAGAAACACTGAGAACATGAGGATAAGTGTGTTTGTGTGTGTGTGTGTGTGTGTGTGTGTGTGTGTGTGTGTGTGTGTGTGTGTGTGTGTGTGTGTGTGTCAGAGTCTGCGAGGGCTCGGGTGGCCGTTGTGGTAAAGCTTCTGCTTGACGTGAACCACGTTATTCCCGGCGTCCTCCGGAGTGCGGCGCGTCTGCAAGCGTCTGCGCAGCTCCCTCAGGTTACACACACGACACACCCAACGCCACGAGTGCCACAGCTCACCGTCTGCACCTGAAACACACACACCAGCGGTCAGTCTCTCAGCAGAGCACACACACACACAGACTTATGCTCACACACAAACATATGCTCACAAACACACACACACTCACACTCCCATTTACACACTCACACAAACACACTCAGACACACACAAAAATTATAAAGTAGGTCAGCCGGAACCGGGAACACCTGATGTACTTGTTACATCATAAGAAGAATGGCATCTTTGCTAATGTTAGTCTTTCTGCTTATTCTGAGGTTTACTGTATACTGCCGTATCCAGACCAGATGGAGGACCTGCGCCTAGACACAACCACAACTCATGATGTAGTCAGCCGGATCCGGGCCGTATCCAGACCAGATGGAGGACCTGCACCTGGACACGACCACAACACATGATGTAGTCAGCCGGATCCGGGCCATATCCAGATCAGATGGTGGACCTGCTCCAAGACACGACCACAACACATGATGTAGTCAGCCGGATCCGGGCCGTATCCAGACCAGATGGAGGACCTGCGCCTAGACACGACCACAACACATGATGTAGTCAGCCGGATCCGGGCCGTATCCAGACCAGATGGAGGACCTGCGCCTAGACACCACCACAACACATGATGTAGTCAGCCGGATCCGGGCCGTATCCAGACCAGATGGAGGACCTGCGCCTAGACACCACCACAACACATGATGTAGTCAGTCGGATCCAGGCCGTATCCAGATCAGATGGAGGACCTGCGCCTAGACACGACCACAACTCATGATGTAGTCAGTCGGATCCGGGCCGTATCCAGATCAGATGGAGGACCTGCGCCTGGACACGACCACAACTCATGATGTAGTCAGCCGGATCCGGGCCATATCCAGATCAGATGGTGGACCTGCGCCTGGACACGACCACAACACATGATGTAGTCAGCCGGATCCGGGCCATATCCAGATCAGATGGTGGACCTGCTCCAAGACACGACCACAACACATGATGTAGTCAGCCGGATCCGGGCCGTATCCAGATCAGATGGAGGACCTGCGCCTGGACACGACCACAACACATGATGTAGTCAGCCGGATCCGGGCCGTATCCAGACCAGATGGAGGACCTGCACCTGGACACGACCACAACACATGATGTAGTCAGCCGGATCCGGGCCGTATCCAGATCAGATGGAGGACCTGCACCTGGACACGACCACAACACATGATGTAGTCAGCCGGATCCGGGCCGTATCCAGATCAGATGGAGGACCTGCGCCTGGACACGACCACAACACATGATGTAGTCAGCCGGATCCGGGCCGTATCCAGATCAGATGGAGGACCTGCGCCTGGACACGACCACAACACATGATGTAGTCAGCCGGATCCGGGCCGTATCCAGACCAGATGGAGGACCTGCACCTGGACACGACCACAACACATGATGTAGTCAGCCGGATCCGGGCCGTATCCAGATCAGATGGAGGACCTGCACCTGGACACGACCACAACACATGATGTAGTCAGCCGGATCCGGGCCGTATCCAGATCAGATGGAGGACCTGCACCTGGACACGACCACAACACATGATGTAGTCAGCCGGATCCGGGCCGTATCCAGACCAGATGGAGGACCTGCACCTGGACACGACCACAACACATGATGTAGTCAGCCGGATCCGGGCCGTATCCAGATCAGATGGAGGACCTGCGCCTGGACACGACCACAACACATCCCTGAAGTGTCAGCAGAGATTGTGTAATCTAGAGACTCTCCCTGTGAAGGCCTCATCGACACCACAGCCATCGGCACTGATCCTCAACACACTCGTCTCCATACCGGCATGACTCTGATCTTCAACCATACAACACACACACACACACTCACTCACCGTAGGCTCTGCTGGTCCTCCAGAAGCGCAGTGCGCAGTGAAGCGCCCCGTCGAGCCACAGCAGGATCCAGCTGATGCAGAAGCCCATCAGGAGCCCGAGCACCAGATCCAGCTCCTGCTTGCTGACGCTGCTGCCGGCCGAGGAGCCGAGGGAGACCGAGGCCTCGTACGGGATCACGTGCTCCACAAGATGCCTGCGGGAGGAGGAGCACATACATCATCCTTCTACTGAAAACTGACTCCTACACTGTAAAAAACTCTTCAAAGTTTGCAATAGGTTCCCCAAAGAGAAAGATGTGATCAAACTTAATCACTAGGTAATTTCAATGGAAAACTTTTACTGTCAAGTTACTTTTAACTGTAAACTATAAGATGACAAATGTTTCACTTCCATCTAACAATATTTTACAGCAGAATTGTATGAAATGTCCCATTAGATTACAGCTTTTCACCGTAAGAGTAAGAGTAAGAGAACATACTGTTAACCAACTAACAGGTCTTTACCGTTAAAACAGCGATCATTTTCTGCAGTGTACAGTACGAGGATCGAGCTAACAAAAATATGATCCAAGAACGTTTCGCTGATGTTCCTGGATGTATATTTATAAAAATGTTTTTATGTTTTTTCTTAGTTATGCAAACATTATGGTAACAAGTTGTAACATTTTAAAAACTTCTAACTAAAATGTGTCAGTTAAAAACACTCCATGAACGATGTATAAATAACGTTTCGAGAACATTATTAAAGACCAGATTACTTTGAACAAACGTTCTATTAACGTTCCAGAGAATGTTCCATGTTCTCTGGGTTGTTATTAAAACGCTTCACCAATTAGCATCTTGCCTAGAAACAACCCTATAGTCATCATTACTAGTGCGGAGACGCCACTTTCCCTTAATTAGGGCACGTTTACACGACAACAATGTACTAAAAACGGAAAAGTTTTTCCTTTGTGTTTTTCTCGTACAGACGAAAACATTGTCAAACCGCTGTATTTTGCGGTCAGGCCAGTAGATGGCGATGTCACTCCGTAAAGAAACACAAGAGCATACACTGAACACATAACACACATATGCATGACGTCACCGTTTTCACAGATTAGCATTTTTGTAGTTTACACAGAGACGATAATGCTTTAGTTTTCAAAAACTCGCACTTTGAATCCCGATTTCAAAAGTTTGCGTTCTCAGGCCCCCAAAACGGCGTTCTCGTGTAAATGAACGACCAAATTGCATAAAAAGTGTACTGTTTTTAGTTTAAAATTTTGTGAGTAAACAGGCCCTTAAATGAAAGTAACATCTGTGTTGTTACAGAAAATTGGCCTAAGCATGAAAGTGCGCTCACATTAACGATATTTCAGTGAAATGGTAATAGCGTAGCGATGTACAAGCACTGCTCAATCACAAGTCCATTTGTAAGCAGCTTTCGCGCGACTACATCGGAATTACGTAAATACTAAATTCCCATTGGAATGAACGGATTTTCCCCAGGACTATGACTATGAATGCGACGCGCCTATAAAAAAACGGAAATCTGAAATGTAATATTTAAATAATAATGGGCTATAAGCTGTATTTCCCTCATTCGTATCTAGCTATGGGTGTCTCTAGTAAGCGAATAAAACTAAAGTGTATCTTACCTGCCGCAGGTGCAGTGACACACGCGCTCGGGTCCGCGCATGCGCGGTAGGATGAAGTTGTGAAATCGGTCCAGCAGCGCGTTCATGTCGGACATACACACGATGGCCTGGAAAACACCAAAACTACTGCCATTTCCCAGCGCTTAGCGTTTAAAAATGCATTTCAACATGTTTCTCCACAGAAAACCATACAATTAGTAATAAAGTTCATCTGCAGTCACTGTGAGAGAGTGAGTTATGTAATATTCCTCAGCAGAATCTTCACACAGATCTTCTTACCAGCACCAGAACAGCTCCAGCCACCATAAACATCATCTTCATCCACACACCGCAAACATCCTCTTCATCACAGTCCACAGATCGCGCACATCTTCATCACAGTACATCATCTTCATCGCACTCCGCAAACAACAACACAGATCGAAATATCATTGGACCATCATAGATCATTCCAGCAGCGAATCCTCCTCAGAACCTCATCTTCATCCTCATCCTCTTCCTCGCGTGTTTTCGCGACGCGTCATGAAGAGCATCAGATGTCTCACCTGCGGCGCGTCGGCAGCGCGATAGACGCGTCGGGCAGGAGAACAGAACGCGACGCGCTCGGATCTGATCTGTAAGTGATCTGGAGTTCGACTGTATCAGATCTCAGATCAGTCCATTAGCTTAATGAGGAACTCCTGCGTCACGCTCATCTGGAATATCAGCCCCTCGCGCGACACCTGCGAAATACCATGTTTTACACCACATGTAGATAATATCTTTGTTTTTTTATGTATTACCCTGTTTTTTGGACATTTAAGGCACGATCACACCAACAACAATAACGCACGATATAAGGTTTGTTCCTGGTGCCTTTTTGCCATCATAAAATCATATGGAAAATATTTTTGTGTAGTTATGATAGGGTGATGTAAAACATTTGATGTAAAACCAAAATTTTGATCAAGCTCAGTTAAATAAATGTAACAAAAAATAAAAAGCAAAAGCAAAAAAAAATGGAGGATAAAAATGTCCGCCCTGTTATAGGGACAAATGAACAAGTTTCACATACTTATGATTGTAATTTACGGGCTCTGTGTACATTATATTAGACATCTCATGTACCTTTAAAAGCATACCAGTTAATAAAATATCAGAAAATATGTATGAATTGTACTTACTTTCTCACTAACGCATCATTTTACATTTTCAGATACAAATGCATAAAATGGGTTTTTGTAAACTTTTTTTTTTTAAGTGCTGCGTTATTGATACTATATTGATATAGTGTTGTTTTATTTACTTGTTTTATGAAATTATTGTAAAAAACTCAATTGCTTAACAAGATGAACAAAATAACAGAATGTGAAAAATAATAAAATAATGTGAAAAATAATAAAAGAATGTGAATAACAGAATAGTAAATAATAACAGATTGGGGGAAACAGAGTGGACAAGTAAAGAATGGATGGATGATTTCCTATAGCCTTCATTACTCCAGTTTGAACTGGTTTTAGATAGGGATATGTAAATATTTGAATAGTGACATAAAAACGTGAGGATCAGATATAACAGGGCTGATGCTGTGGTCGGTCAGCCACTGAGCAAACGCACGATACACAACTGCACTCTTTAGAACGGGTTCTGCTGACTTTCGTAACGGTGGACGTGCTGAAGGAAATCAGATATATCAGACACATCACTGGGAAAAGACACTCACTTTCCCACGTGGTTTTCCCTCCGAAGAAGTGATGACAGCTTTATAACTCTTTTAAAGGGAAAGTAGTCATAAATAAAAGGGTGGAGCATAAATTGAAGGACAAACTAAAAACTGAGTATATTTGCTAAAATAAATTAATTGCAAACATCAGAGTGAATCTTTACTGATATTTCCAGCTGTGTAAAAAAGAGAAAAACAACCCCTATATATGAAGTGTTGCATTTATCATGGGAATGCTTGGGAACAGGAAAAAGGGTGATATATGGTGGATCAAAATAATAACTTAAAAAAAAAACTTCAATATGCTTAGAATTGAAATGGTGATATTTATGACCAGGACAAGATGTTGAACAATATACATTTTAAACACAAGGTCGTAAAATCACGATCTTTACTGGAGACACATTCTGAGATTCATCAACGCTTTATTCACTCATTCATTCATTTATAGCGCAATATTTACAAGAATAATTTCAGGCACTCTGGGCTGCTTCAGGTACGATTACAGAATCATCCTTTCATTTACAAAATTAAAGAAACAAAAAAGAAAAAAATATATATACTCAATATAGGTATCAAATCCCATGTTTAAATAACGACGAAAGGAATTCATGAGAAACTCAAAAGTATCACGTCCCGTCTGCCAGAGTTATTAACGTTACATCCTGGAAAGAAACATCTTTAACCGTGATCAGATGCGCTCGGACGGGTCGGCAGCGGTGTGTGTCCTGCGCGAGGCTCTTCTGAGGTGTGTGTTGGCGGTAAACAGATGCGCGTCACGTGACCACAGCTTCAGTAGAAGCACACGGTGTGCAGGAACGGCCGGTGGCTCTTGTCCTCGAACTCCTGCAGAAGCTCGTCGATCTCGTTCTCCATGTCGTCAGTGTGTTGGATCTGAGACAGGCGGTCACAGGGAGACGGGATTATGGATTCTATACAGATATTCTATTGGATTTATACAATATTCTGTTGGATTCTATACAGATATTCTATGCTGCGAACATTTGCATACGAGCTGAGCGAATAGATTACTGTATAAACACGTGTAAATTACTGTTAAAACCATTTTTATGTCAACTGAATGGGATCGTTTACTCAAACGAGCAGAACGAGTGTGTATGTTGTTCGGAAACATTTATTTAAATTAGAATATGTTAATATTTATGGAAGAATGAAATCTTACAGAAATGTTGTGCTAATTGCAAAAACTTGCGCAAGATTTGACTGACAAACGTATATAAAAGTATAAATTGTTGATAAATCATAATATACTTTTATATTAGTATCATTGATAGTTTTTGCTTGAATCAAGTTTTTATTTGATATTTTTATTTAGATTTTAATTTAAAAAATTGTGATTGTTTTTTTTAAGTTTTATTTTAAGTTTAAAAGTACTTTTTACTTCAGTTTTACATCAAGTTAAACTAAATGAAAACAAGAAGACTAACTGAAATAAAAATATTTATTTCACTTCTAGTAACAAATTTTTTAGTTAACCATTATAAACCCAGATTTCACGAACAATCGTAAAACCATTCTATATAAATTAGCACAACAATGCGAATGTAATGTACATTTAATCACTTTTTTTTTAATTAAAGTTGTGTGAACTGAACACGAAAACTTTACATAAACGAAAATTGCAAAACTAATTTGTAGACGAAAATGATTTTATTAAACATTAAGTGAACGAAGCACGACCAGCGGACGATAACTATAACGATAACTATATTAATGTTCACATCAGCGGACGATAACTATAACGATAACTATATTAGTGTTCACACCAGCGGATGATAACTATAACGATAACTATATTAGTGTTTACACCAGCGGACGATAACTATAACGATAATTATATTAGTGTTCACACCAGCGGATGATAACTATAACGATAACTATATTAGTGTTCACACCAGCGGACGATAATTAGATTAGTGTTCATACCAGCGGACGATAACTATATCGATAACTATATTAATGTTCACACCAGCGGATGATAACTATAACGATATTAGTGTTCACACCAGCGGACGATAACTATAACGATAACTATATTGGTGTTCACACCAGCGGACGATAATTATATTAGTGTTCATACCAGCGGACGATAACTATATTAGCAATCACACCAGCTGACGATAACTATAACAATAACTATATTAGTGTTCACACCAGCGGACGATACCTATAACGATAACTATATTAGCATTCACACCAGCTGACGATAAATATAATAATAACTATATTAGTGTCCACACCAGCGGACGATAACTATATTAGTGTTCACAACAGCGGACGATAATTATAACGATAACTATATTAGTGTCCACACCAGCGGATGATAACTATTAGTGTTCACACCAGCGGATGATAACTATAACGATAATTATATTAGTGTTCACACGAGCTGACGATAACTATAACGATAACTATATTAGTGTTCACACCAGCTGACGATAACTATAACGATAATTATATTAGTGTTCACACCAGCTGACGTTAACTATAACGATAACTATATTAGTGTTCACACCAGCTGACGATAACTATAACGATAACTATATTAGTGTTCACACCAGCGGACGATAACTATAACGATAATTATATTAGTGTTCACACCAGCTGACGATAACTATACCGATAACTATATTAGTGTTCACACCAGATGACGATAACTATAACGATAACTATATTAGTGTTCACACCAGCGGACGATAACAATATTAGTGTTCACACCAGCGGACGATAACTATAACGATAACTATATTAGTGTTTACACCAGCGGATGATAACTATAACGATAACTATATTAGTGTTCACACCAGCGGATGATAACTATAACAATAACTATAACGATAACTATAACGATAATTATATTAGTGTTCACACCAGCAGATGATAACTATAACGATAACTATATTAGTGTTCACACCAGCGGACGATAATTAGATTAGTGTTCATACCAGCGGACGATAACTATATCGATAACTATATTAATGTTCACACCAGCGGATGATAACTATAACGATATTAGTGTTCACACCAGCGGACGATAACTATAACGATAACTATATTGGTGTTCACACCAGCGGACGATAATTATATTAGTGTTCATACCAGCGGACGATAACTATATTAGCAATCACACCAGCTGACGATAACTATAACAATAACTATATTAGTGTTCACACCAGCGGACGATAACTATAACGATAACTATATTAGCATTCACACCAGCTGACGATAACTATAATAATAACTATATTAGTGTCCACACCAGCGGACGATAACTATATTAGTGTTCACAAGAGCGGACGATAATTATAACGATAACTATATTAGTGTCCACACCAGCGGATGATAACTATATTAGTGTTCACACCAGCGGATGATAACTATAACGATAATTATATTAGTGTTCACACGAGCTGACGATAACTATAACGATAACTATATTAGTGTTCACACCAGCTGACGATAACTATAACGATAATTATATTAGTGTTCACACCAGCTGACGTTAACTATAACGATAACTATATTAGTGTTCACACCAGCTGACGATAACTATAACGATAACTATATTAGTGTTCACACCAGCGGACGATAACTATAACGATAATTATATTAGTGTTCACACCAGCTGACGATAACTATAACGATAACTATATTAGTGTTCACACCAGATGACGATAACTATAACGATAACTATATTAGTGTTCACACCAGCGGACGATAACAATATTAGTGTTCACACCAGCGGACGATAACAATATTAGTGTTCACACCAGCGGACGATAACTATATTAGTGTTTACACCAGCGGATGATAACTATAACGATAACTATATTAGTGTTCACACCAGCGGATGATAACTATAACAATAACTATAACGATAACTATAACGATAACTATATTAGTGTTCACACCAGCTGACGATAACTATAACGATAACTATATTAGTGTCCACACCAGCTGACGATAACTATAACGATAACTATATTAGTGTTCACACCAGCGGATGATAACTATAACAATAACTATAACGATAACTATAACGATAACTATATTAGTGTTCACACCAGCTGACGATAACTATAACGATAACTATATTAGTGTTCACACCAGCGGACGATAATTATAACGATAACTATATTAGTGTCCACACCAGCTGATGATAACTATAACGATAACTATATTAGTGTTCACACCAGCGGACGATAATTATAACGATAACTATATTAGTGTCCACACCAGCTGATGATAACTATAACGATAACTATATTAGTGTCCACACCAGCGGACGATAATTATAACGATAACTATATTAGTGTCCACACCAGCGGACGATAACTATAACGATAACTACATTAGTGTTCACACCAGCGGACAATTACTATAACGATAACTATATTAAGAGTACACACCAGCGGACGAAAACTATATTACCGTCCACACTGAGGGATGATATCACTGTATATTATATGCGCTGCAGTTTTTTCGTCTGCCGCTTTTAACGCTTGAGCTCTTTAAAGCAGGATGGATTCTGATTGGCTGTCAATGTTTTTATCATTCATCAGCTGAGGAAAAAAAAAAAAAAAAGGTTCTGAACGTGATTCCACCGCTATTGCTTGCCTGTGCTGTTATGGTGACAGCGGTGTTGTGAACTGATATTGAGACGAGGTTACGGCCTGGACTGTACTCACACACTGGCAGAGTTCACAGATGAGGAAGGCTCCCAGCGTGGCCTCCTCGTGGTTGTCCTGGATGTCCACGTTGATGACGTGCACCGGCTGGAAGGTCTCCTGCTCGCGCGAGTTCAGGTCTGCAAGAGACGAGGGGTTATTGTGCCGCTCGTGGCGGTGTGTAACTCAACATCAGACGTGCTGCTCACCCTCCAGCACCTGGTCGTACACACGCTCCTCACACGTGATCACCAGGTCAAACTGGTCTTTGCAGCTCTGGAAGCGTTCCGGCCGCGACTTAATGCGCTTGTTGCGGTCTAACATGTGTAAGATGCCATTCTGTGTGTATCTGAGGAGGATCAGCAGTCAAGGAAGACAAAACAGACACACCAAACACTCACATCAGATTAAACGGTTCACCAAGGGTTAAAACAGTGGAAACTGGTTCACTAGCGCCATCTGCTGGTCAAACTGTGGAACCACTGCTGTGTGTCAGTGCACTAACACATTTACATATTCTTAAGATTCATTTCAAAATGGGAGGAATCAACTTCATTTTATTGTGTGAATAAAACAATGTGTGGGACAAAAATGTAAATAAGCATTCATCACTGGTGTTCAAACAGAAATTATATCAGGGAAAACCAAATAAACAAGCTGTCAATTATGTACTCTACTTATTTAAAAAAAAAGAAAAAAGTTGTTCTTTGCACTGCTTCTCTTACTGAAGTCTAGAGAAAACCACTATAAAAGTAAACAAGACTCATCAAGATTAAATTAGTCCTTTTTTTACATCAGTTTTTAGTGCAACTCCAGTTTCAGGAAAATCCTTATTTCTGCAAATATGGTTTATAAAAAAAGAAACTGCAAAACTTGAGATTCCTCCGCCATTTTATCACTCACCATGTGAAATACGTCTGCACTGCAAAACAAAAATATCAAAAGCACACTGTAAAAGCAAGACTGCATTAGATATTAAGACAGGTCTTTATTTAACACGTGTATTTTATCTGACGGCTCTAGACTTTAATCTCTGCGTTTAAACAAGGGAAAGAGCACCTGTGCTGAAGACATGTCTGAAGTAACCAGCTCGAGAAACTCATCTTACGCTGCAGACGGACTGCAGAATAAAACTGATGCTGGACACTTCTCGTCTCCACGCCGCAGAGAACGCCTGAACGAGAGGATCTGGCCTCAACCCTTCCTAACATGTTTGATGGGGTTACAGGAATAAACTTATACTACAGCTAAAGAGTGTGCGTTTATGTTTGTCAGACTCGACTCGCTCAACACGCCAGAGGAATAATCGGATCTGCTTTCATGTGAAGCCAGTGAACACAGGACATCAAAACTAGAGGAACAATGATGAACCCGACAGAGACATGTACATGAAGGGGATTTAAGCTCGTCTCGGTCAATGAAATGGGATGCATTTTCGTGTGTGCAATAAATATTAATAAGTGGATTAAAAGGTACAGTTCACCCAAATACTATCCTTCGGTCATCATCATGTGGAACGTTTAAAAAGAAGGTATTCTGAAGAATGTCAATGGGGTCCAATGTGGTTTGGTTCCCAACATTCCTCCAAATATCTCCTTGTGTTCTTCAGAAGAGTCTGTCAGGTAATGAAGACCCTTAAAGGGTTAAACCACCCAAATATGTAAATTCCGCCATAAACACGCGCCCTCGTGTCACTCCAAACCCGTAAAACACAAATTAAAGATCTTTTTAAATATATTTAAGAGCTGTCTGTCTCTCCATTGACAGCTACGCAACTACCACAGTCAAGGTCTAGAAAGACTGCAAGACATCATGACGCGTGCCTGCAGTGTTTAACCTCAGCTTTATGAAGCGGGCGCTCGGTTTCCATAACAAAACAACTTACTTAAAAAACATGAATCTACAACGCACGTTCACACAACATGTGCTCTGGTGTTAACATGGCGTTGTGATGCTCTCGTGAATGAGCGTCAGATTCTTATTTTGTATAAAAATAAACGTAAAAAAAAAGTATATTATGTATTGTTGCGCAAAGAAAGCATCCACGTCACTTCCTTAAACTGGGGTTTAATCACTGGAGTCGCGTGGATTCCTGAAAGTGCTAGTAGCGTAGACTGACGACACATGGGTGAGTAATTAATGACAGAATTTACATTTTTGGGTGAATTAACCCTTTCAGGGTCATTAACTCGTGTCGTTCCACGTCTCTGTGAGACTGTCTTTTGAAGAACACAAAAGGAGATATTTTGAGGAATGTTGGGAACCAAACAACATTGGACCCCATTGACATTCTTCAGAATACCTTATTTTTGTAATGTTCCACAGCAGGAGGAGACACGGTGAATGATGAACTGTACCTTTAATGTCCCTTCAAACAGTAGCAAGAGCCACGGGTTCGGTTCCCAGGAACTAATAAAAGGCAATGCACGTCCCTTAGGATAAAATGTGAGGATTATATTTCACATGGAGTTCAGAAGAGAAGGACAAAAGGCTGCAGTCACGTATCAGTTAAAACAGGACTGAAGTTCTTGCGATTTAACCCATGCATTATACTGGGGTTCCTAAGATAAAGGGCCGTTCATTAATAACTATATTGCCATCCACAGTGGACTCTATCCTTGTACATTTTTAACCCTGTGTGAGTGATTTTAAGCTGGGTCAGTGTTGATGACACTCAGGTCTGTCCGGTGTGTTTCTGTGTGCGCTAGGGATACAGTTCCTTGTCTTTACGGACCAAGTCGTTGTACATCTGCTCATAAGTGGTTTTGAAGTCATAAATGTTGGGTTTGTCCGGAGCCGGTCCCGGCAGCTTCACGTGTGTCCCTGTGCCGAAGGAACGCACATCAAACCCTCGCTTGCTGTAGAAATAACAGAGAGACAGTGAGAAACCACAAGAGATCAGAGCACGCACACACACACACACACACACACACACACACGTGAGGAAAAACCCGCTTCAACCTGAGGAGACTTACCTGAGATCAACCACCTCACCTAGATATTAGATAAATGCGCGTGAATTAGCCGCTAACTAGCCTTTGGTCTAATTTAAATAGGAAATCTACCTTATAAGTAACTGACTTTATACAATTATGACCAGTCTTAAAAAAAATTTAGATGACTAGTTGTTTTCTTAACTAGTCTTAAGCAGTTAACGCAACCAGCCACTGAATATACGCACTACTCACCTGAGATTCAGATTTTCTAAATTGAGATTATCTACTTTTATCAAGATGATATAATCTAGTTTTATCTGGCAAACAAAAAGGCTACCATGGATTTAGGACATGTACTGTGGTATTACCACGAATTACCATGGTATATAAATATGGTAATGGATAAGTACCATGGTATTACCATCTGATGTACCACCAGGGTACTGCATTTTTGTGAGGGAACCATTATTACATGTAAAAATAGAAGTATTTTATAATCTAGTTGGTCTGACTACTTTATTACAGAACATTCTTATTTAAATTTTACTCTTTTTAGACGATCTTCGTTTGCTTCCGTGTTGCTCGACGCGTTTCTTTCTGATAAAAAAACAAAAAAAAAAAATAGCGTAAATGTGAAATATGAAATGTAACGTTAATGATTCTCGCGAGCCACCTCGGTTCGTTTCTCGCGATCTGACTGGCCCGGTTCGATTCCGATCCGCTTTTGGACCGTGTGAAAATACAGAACGACGAAAAAATGAAGCAACCGGCTCAAGTTCGGCTGGGCTCGGCTGTTTTTTTCTCGTTGTTACCTCAGGATGTTGTGCGCTTCCATGCTGCGGTTCTGGTTGCTGGAGCACACGACCGCGACACGCAACGGGTGGGCCGGCATCGCGATCTAAAGCCCGGTGAGAGTGTAACGGGTTTGAGGGGAACGCTTCGGAACGAGAGCTCGGTTCGACAGCTCTACTCGAGTCCGCTGAGGGGAAGAAAATGGCGGAAGAGCTGCGCAGCTGTCACTCATGCGTCACAATAGGGGGGGGGGGGGGGGGGCTCACGAAAGCCAATAGAGACCGAGCGCATTTAGGCCACGCCCATCGGGGGAAAACAATTCCACCTGTCCCTGTTGATTTTGTATTGTGTGAAGCTCCTCGTCATTTCTGACTTATAACAAAAAACAGAACAATTTATAAAAGCTGATATGTGACAAGATGTACAGCAAACAAGCTAAACAACCCAGAAATAAGTTTAAATAAGCTGTCGACCCCAAAGAAAGAGCGTTTAAGGACATAAAGTGGTAAAAACTTCTGCGTCACTTCATTAATGAGGTTAAATTAGGGGTCACCGGCTTGAAAGTGGTAGACTGTGAATGACATGAGGGCAATTAATGACAGAATTTACATTTTTGGGTGAATTAACCCTTTAAGGGTCCAAGTGAAGCGCAGTGTGTAACAGCGTGTCATGTTACTCTGAGAACTAACTTACACTGGAGGCGACAGGATAGCTCAGCTTACTGAAATATAATATATAAAACTAACATTTGGATATGTGACTTACCAGTGATTAAATGTTAACTGCACATGTGTGTATGTTTAGTGCACACTGAGTGTCAGGATCCCAGTTTACCCATTCGTTCCAGCCGGCATCCACTCGTTTTGTGGGGTCGACAGCTTATGAAAACTTGTTTCTGTTGTTTTTTTTAATCTTGTTTGCTGTACACCTTGTCATAGCAGCTTTTTTGTTACAAGTCAGAAATGTCACGGATGCAGTTTCTCGCAATGCAAGTCAATGGAGACGGGTGGATGGTGTTCCCCGGTGGGCGTGGCTTCAGATTATGACGCGTCGCTCTGCTCTATCAGAATGACGAATAATATCACGCAGATCGACTCCTTTAATGTTTTTTTTTTCAAAAACAAAAATATATACTTTTTTTATTAAATGCTTGAGGAAATGGAAAAAAAACATTTATCATTAAACATTTAACAACAATTATCGTCATTGCCATAACATAATACAATACTCCAGTCCTTCAGTCCAGATTAAGTGCCAAGTCCTTAAACACAGCCAGTGTTCTTATAGCTTTTTAACTTTTCAGGTTTTTAGAGAACTCATTTCACGTTTAAATCTTTAAAAAAGAGTATTGCATTTAGAACATTTACATTTGTGAAGTGACACTTAGCTATAACAGAAAAATAAGGTTTATAAACAAATATCAGTTTTCTTTTCAGATTCATGAAAACCAAAAATGACATTTCTATATGTAAATTCAAAGTTAGGATTCACATAATATTTGATAAAGTCAGACGTCACAACAAAATCTCACTGTGAGAGACTTCCTTTTGCTATTAGATGATGACAGTGTCATTTGTGTATATGTTTGTTTATTTTGGGAAATAAAAAAACCCCAATAAAACTGTTTATTAAATTCACCCCTCATTTATTGACACAAAAGTTTTGTATAACAGAGAAAAAGCACAGTATTCAAATGACTGTTCAGTCAGTGGGTCCTTGTTTTGGTGAACAGGAAAACTCATATCACTGACTCAGAATTAAAAGAGTTGTGTAAAGTTAAGGCATACTGTAAATTATTGGGAACATTAGAGTACAAGACTACAGCTTTTCTTCCACTGCAGTCAGATCACTAAAACGTCATTATTACCGCACAAAAAGCCATCATATGCAGTTACCGATTTATTAATTTGCATTTCTAAAACAAATATTTATATAGCTATCAGTCTAAATATCAGTGAGTGCACAGTTTTTTGGTAAATGGCAATATTAAATGAGCCTATAGATGAAAACGCACATAAACACAGGAAAAAAGCTTGTCGTATAGTGTGGCTATGTTCGGAATAGCATTATTTCTACTATTGCTGTTGTATACTGTGCCCCACAATGCACTGCGTTTGACTGGGCCTCCCATTTTCAGTTGTGAACTTTAAAACTCATTATTTGATTGAACTGGCAACGTTTTAAATTACGCTCAATAAAACATACAAAATAAAAACCGCCCAGCTAACAGGCAACGTTTGGTGAAGGTTACGTATATGTTGAAGTAAAACGTTCTTAGTTTTTTTTTTCAAAAGTTCTTGGAACATCATGTTGTTTTTACTTGATGAACGTTCTTATAACGTTGAGAGAAAACATCCTTAGAACGACATTTTTGGAACATCGTTATGATATTTGTACTTGAGGAATATTCTTATAATGTTGACAGAAAATGTCCTCAGAACAACACCGTCCTTATGATATTTCAGATATTTGCTTAATGTTAACGATAAAGTTCTTGGAATTTTACAAGTAAACGTTAACATTATCGTAATAACATTCTAACACATTAGACATGTTGCAAATCACTGTTCCCCGAAACGTAGAATAATCGTACACAATTAGCGTTGTATACCGCGCATTACTCAGTCAATAGTAGGTAAGTACTCCATTCCGAACACAGCCTGTGTGTAAGTAGAGCTCTGTGGAACTGCGTCTCTTTCTACATGAATTCTGCACTTCGTTTCCGATCCTGAGCTGTAAGGTGTGTGTTTGCGCGACGATGATAACGATGTTTCTCTTCACAGGTGTGTGTGCAGGTGCGATCTGTGCGAGTGCTGCGCCGTGAGCGTGTGTTGCGCCGTCGGGTTCATGATGTTTTCGGTGATGTACGCCACCAACAGGCAAATGATGACCAGCATCACGCAGATGGCTCCGCCCACTGTCGTCATGGCGATAACGATGTCCTGCATCCCGCTGGGCTCGAGGCTGAACTCTACGCAGGCTTCGGCCCGGTTAAGGGCGTAGGGCCGCACGCAGAGGCGGTACGGCACGTTAGCATGAAGCTCGGTGAGTAAATAATCGCGGCAGCTGCTGCCTAAATGCACGCCGGCGCATTCGAACTGCGTGTAGCTGCCATTCCACCAGCAACTGAGCCGGAAGCCGCCCGCAGGCCCGTGAGCAGGGCTCGCATGAGCCGTCCACTGAACGAACACACTTCCGTTGGACAGGATATTCGCCGTTAGCTGTCGGTCAGGTGAGCTAACCTGTCGACAGGTAGCGCCGACGCACCGGAAGTCCGGTTGCGTTTCCCGGAAACACAAACGACCCGGGTCACCTTCCTCAAGAGTGCGGTATGCACACAGCGGCCCGACTTCACCCAAAACACGCCACCATCTTACAGTAGTGCTGTTGTACTGTAGCTTTGGTATCCGCTTGGAGTCTTTATTGGTGTTATTATTACTGTATGGGGCATCACGGATGCTGCTGGTCCGGTTCGGTAAAGCTCTGCTTAGAAGCAGCAGAACCGGGAGGGAGTAGCGGAGGAACACTGATCCCTGTGCCATGTCTGATTTAAATCGCTTATTTATACACAATCGATGGACAGATGCGGAGAATACCGGAGACGTGCGGTCGCCATCACACCGGTGCGCGCGACCTGGAAAAAAACACAGAATTAACCGCCAAACACTGACTCGTCCGTCGCTAAAAAACCAAACAAAACACTAACGGCTGAATCTCTGAATACAAGACGATTAACATTATTATTAAGCCGACTGATAAGGATTTGTTGTAAATAAAGATGGAGATTTAAAGATTACCTCAGAGAAAACCTTCCGCTGCAGCCACCGGACGAGAGCGCGCATGTGTCAGTGCGCGCGTGCGCGCGCGTTTAATCACTGTGTTAATTAGCATGATTCCTCTCGCCTTTCGTTCATTCTCACTTTATCTCTGTCAGAAACCAGACGATTTCTTTGTCTTGATATCTATTTATCACTCAGGGAGTTAATATCTATAGATATCCCCCCACCCCCACAACATCACCAAAATAATATAATCAATAATATAACACTGGAATATCATATTTAGTATTATTTACATCTGTTTTGCTGTTTCCCCCCCTCTGTTTTTGTTGTTTTTTCTTCTCTCCCCTTTATGTGTAGGCTACTTGTGTTTAAAAATCATCAACAATTCTAAAAAAAATACTTATAATATTAGAAATATGCTCTATATTAATCATCATAATTAATTAAATTAATAAACGCATTAGGAAATATTATTTACTGAAAAAACAATTGAATAATGTTTAATGAATCTGCACTAATATTGTTGTTATTTACATGAAGGCTTATCTCAGGTTTTTAAGCACAAAGATATTGGAGTAGAAGAAGCAAATACTGATGGTTTGATTTGTTGTGTGTTCCATGAATTTTGCATTTCATTGTTTTACTGAAAATACGTGAAAATATGATTCCAGGCTTCAACAGACGGCCATCACGTGTTCATACAAAAATAATAAACCCACCCTGTAACACGTGACTGGTTGTGATATATTCTGTACTTCTGTGTGAGAAAACCTCACGAGCACAGTTTGTGTATTTAATTTATGATCAGTTTATAGTTTTTCTCCTTCGCTGTGAATTTCAGTTTGAATTTGGCGCCATCTAGTGTTCATCAGCAGTAGCCTAATACTTGTCAAAGTGTTGAATCAGCACCATACATTAAGAGCATAATTTAACATATGGAAGCTTGTTTCCGCCATGGAATAAAACAATTTAAAGGATAATTGCAACTTTTTATCTCACAACTCTGACTTTTTTCCCCTCACAATTACGAGTTATTAAGTCAGAATTGCGTGATATAAATAGCATTTTACGAGAAAATCAGTAGGAATTGTGAGATAAAAAGTCGCAATTATATTTTAAATTGTTTTATTCCGTGGCGGAAACAAGCATTCGTAATAAAATGAGAAGTTCTCGATGTAAATAACAACGGCTGCGTGAGAATGACGTGCGTGAAATCGTCGTCATCATCATCATCATCATCATCATCAAGAGATGATTCGGTCCAAACACACACACACACACACACACACACACGCACACACACGCACACACACGCACACACACACACATGTTGGTGCAACAGCATTATGAGGACTCTCCATAGGCGTAATGGTTTTTATACTGTACAAACTGTATATTCTATCCCCTTACCCTGCCCCTATCCCTAAACCTACCCATCACAGGAGACATTCTGCATTTTTACATTTTTAATAAAACATTGTTTTTTTATGTTTTTTAAGCTATTTGAATTATGAGGACTTTTGAAATGTCCTCATAAACCACCTAGAAGTTGTAATACCAGTGTAATACACATGTCATTATACAAATTTTACGTCAATTATTCGCGTGTGCGCGTGTTGATCGGCAGGATTGAGTCAGCGCTTCTTCTAATGATGGGAACATGCAGAATCAGACAGTTTAATAAAACCCCTGAGAATAAGTGCCCGATGATCTTCATCAGCAGAAATTAATAAGACTTTCACTCATTAGGGTGGGTTAGTTCTGTTTAGACACAAACATTGAGACATACAAAACAAGAACAGAAAACACGGGGAGATGTGAAAACACACAGTGTGGGGCATGTTGTCACGCGAACTTGCCATTAACGAGCTGAAGTTCCCATTAAAACATTATAAATGTTCGAAACGTCAATTTATATTATTTGTTTACGTTTTTTTATTGGTAATGTGAACGTTAAGAAAAACATACCGTTTATAATTCTTCAAATATTACGGTAATTTTACTTTTGAACATCAAATGTTCAACGATCATATTTCAGTGGAAAAAACTCTCCATAAATAATGTTTTTGTGCTAACGAACATTATTAGAAAATCAGTAACACTTTGCAATAAGGTTAATTAGTAAACATTAGTTAACTACATTAGTTAACATGAACTAAGAACAATACCGCTGCAGCATTAATCTTAGTTAATATTAAATTCAACATTTACTAATACATTATTAAAATCAAAGGTTGTGTAAACAATAATGCACTGTGAACTAACATGAACAAACAACGAACAGCTGTATTTTTATTAACTAACATTAACAAAGATTAATAAATACTGTAACAGATGTATTGCGCATTGTTAGTTAATGTTAGTTAATACATTAATGTTAATAATGAACCTTATTGTAAAGTGACAGATTACCAAAGACATCTATTAGCGTTTGATAACTTTGAGAGAACGGTGCCAGAACTGTTAGCGGTGAAACACCATATTAAAGGCTAAAACATACTATAAAACACAAATCAATTAAAAAACCAACAAAAATGTAAACAACAACAAATGAATATATCAACTCAGCTTAAGTCAATAAAAATGAACGGTCCCTCCTCCAGTTTTCACTGATCGCTGAACACTTTACATCACTTGAACTGAGTTTATCGTCACTCAGGCATTTAATAATTGATTAAATTAAAGATTAAAATCCCAACGGCCTCAGAAGAGCTGCAGTTTAATGGAGCCTGAAAACACGATTGCGCATCTGAGCGTGTGCGCGTTTATATACAGAGCTGATGTGAGCGCGCACGATGGGCAGAGCGCGCCGAGACAGACAGACAGACAGACAGACTGAGAGTGAGACAGACTGGGAGTGAGACAGACTTACTGGGAGTGAGACAGACTGGGAGTGAGACAGACTGGGAGTGAGACAGACAGACAGACAGACAGACTGAGAGTGAGACAGACTGGGAGTGAGACAGACTTACTGGGAGTGAGACAGAGTGAGACTGGGAGTGACTGGGAGTGAGACAGAGACAGACAGACTGGGAGTGAGACAGACAGACTGGGAGTGAGACAGACTGAGAGTGAGACAGACTGGGAGTGAGACAGACTGAGAGTGAGACAGGCTGAGAGTGAGACAGGCTGGGAGTGAGACAGGCTGGGAGTGAGACAGGCTGAGAGTGAGACAGACTGGGAGTGAGACAGGCTGAGAGTGAGACAGACTGAGAGTGAGACAGGCTGAGAGTGAGACAGGCTGAGAGTGAGACAGGCTGGGAGTGAGACAGACAGACTGGGAGGCAGGCTGAGAGTGAGA
>CM060637.1:425000-462500 GCA_030578275.1 Meda fulgida
AAAGATTAAACACACACACACACACACACACACACACACAATCATCATGCTCTGAAAGATTAAACACACACACTTGATCTCGCGCTGCTGTGTGACGGAAATTGATTAATTTGTGACTGTAAAATGCATTAAGTGGGTGTTATTTTAGTAAAGCGCCTAAAAATCTCAAAATTATTACTTTGTATGTCCTAATGATCACTTAAATTGCCATAATTTTGCCTTTTTAACCTCATAATTATGACTTGGTGTGTCATAATTTTTACTTTTTATGTCACACTTTCAATATCATGTGATATAAATGATATATACTACACGTGATATAATGATATTGTTATAGTATAAAGTCAAAATGCTGACTTTTTATTTTCTAATTATCACTTATATTGGCATTATGGCATAATTGTTACTTTTCATCTCATAATTTTTACTTAGTACATATATATATTTTGGACTTTTTGCCATAATTTCAACTTTTATCTCATAATTTTTACTTTTATGTCCTAGTTATGATATAAAACGTTCAAATTATCAATTTTTATGTCCTAATGATCACTTATATTGCCATAATGTCATAATTTTGACTTTTTAATCTCATAATTATTAATTGGTGTGTCATAATTGTAACTTTTCACCTCATCACTTAGACTTAGCGTGTCCTAATAGTGATTTATCTCATAATTTAGACGTACGAAGCTCAACCTCAAATTTGGTACACAACTGGGTTAGACGCACGGCTTTAATTTTCTTGCAATTTCAGTGTCAAAATTATTTAGTAAAATATATATTTTAAAATGATAAAAAATGTTTAGTACGTTTGCTTTGCAGTGAACTTAAACATTTAACGTTTTTACACTAATGTTTTGATGTTCTTTGACTCCCGCTGAGTGTCTCTTTAAAAACAACCAACTTTGTGTGTCTAATCCGAAGCGCTCCTGATTTATAACACGTGAGAGGAGCTTGCTCACCTTAGCCGCGCGCCGCTCCGCTGGGACCCGGGTGACGGCCGGCGCGGCCGCACTCTTGCGAGTGTGTCCGTGTGTGTACAGCGTGAACAAGGAGCTCAGGTTAGTGCCGGTCATCAGGAAGATGGGAATGGATTCGTGGATCACCATGGAGGAGGTGGCGAAGGCCAGGCCGCTGTAGGCCGACGGAAAGTCCCAGATGCATCCCAGCAGCGGCCGAGAGGTGCTGCTCACCAACATCAGCGTCTGAGGAGGGGTCAGAGGTCAAACACAAGCTGAGTGTTCATCATAAACACACACACACACACACTAGATGATGACAGTCCCACTCCCACAAAAACAACCCCGCCCCAATCCCAGAAGAATGACTCCCACTCCTGTGTTGTGTTTTTCTGGCCGGAAAAGAACAGTTCATGCCCACCGTTGCTCAATACAAATCCAAAATGTAGTTTTTTTTATGTTATTTTATTTATTTTAGTGAACTGAAAGCCATCTTAAACAATGCACACACACACACACACAAACACATGCGCTCACACACACACACACACACACACACACACACAAACACATGCGCACACATTGTATAACCAAATTTTCACTCCGTTTTTCTCAACTTTTCAGTTCCTTCAGAGCGTCTAGAACTGGCGAGCACAACCTAGGAACATTTTCCGACACTAGCCGACACTAGCCGACACTAGCCGACACTAGCAGCGAGGCTTTCATGCCTGACTCCACTACTGCATGAAGAAGCCTTCTTCTTCTCTTATAGAACTGGTGGTTGGCTACTTAACCTCCACCAGCTGTTACGGGTGGAGCACGTCCTCCATTTATTTATAGAAATTGTAAATGAGTGTATAAAGTTGGGTATCATCGAGTTTTTACGATTCCCGGTCCCACCCTTTCCCGCCGACATTATTTCCCGTCCCAATCCCACAATTAATAGTGATTTTTATTCCGGGATTCCCGAGAACATGCCGGGCCCTGACACAGCCTGACCTCGGTGGAGTTCTCGTCTCCGTTCTTGGAGAAGATGAAGGCTGGGATGGCGTAGCCCAGGTTGAGGCTCCAGATGAGGCCGAAGCTGAGCACGAGGGGTCTGGGGGGCCCACGGGGCCCGTGAAGGCGGATCACCGGCGGAGCCACGCGCCGCAGCGTCTGGAAGTGGAACGCGCTCAGGAAGAACGTCGACCAAACGTTTGCAGAGCGGATCCAAACCCAGATGCCCATCATGACGTGACACATATCTCTCGTGAGGAAAATCTGTGAGGAAACGGACGTGTTGATGCTTGAAAGTTGGTATAGAGCATTAAATTAAACACAGTAAATACAGTCCTGTCAGAGGAAACACTAGGAGCCCTATTTATAATCTAACGCATGGTCTAAAGTGCGCTCCGGGTGCGCCCAATCCACTTATACTAGTTTAACGACGGGGCAAATGGTCGGTGCTCCCGGCGCTGCTCTAAAAGAGTCGTCTCTATCCTCTTCATGAGTGACGGGTGTGTGTTGTCTCTATCCTCTTCATGAGTGACGGGTGTGTGTTGTCTCTATTCTCTTCATGAGTAACGGGTGTGTGTTGTCTCTATTCTCTTCATGAGTGACGGGTGTGTGTTGTCTCTATCCTCTTCATGAGTAACGGGTGTGTGTTGTCTCTATCCTCTTCATGAGTGACGGGTGTGTGTTGTCTCTATCCTCTTCATGAGTAACGGGTGTGTGTTGTCTCTATCCTCTTCATGAGTGACGGGTGTGTGTTGTCTCTATTCTCTTCATGAGTAACGGGTGTGTGTTATCTCTATTCTCTTCATGAGTAACGGGTGTGTGTTGTCTCTATTCTCTTCATGAGTGACGGGTGTGTGTTGTCTCTATCCTCTTCATGAGTAACTGGTGTGTGTTGTCTCTATTCTCTTCATGAGTAACGGGTGTGTGTTGTCTCTATTCTCTTCATGAGTGACGGGTGTGTGTTGTCTCTATCCTCTTCATGAGTAACGGGTGTGTGTTGTCTCTATTCTCTTCATGAGTAACTGGTGTGTGTTGTCTCTATTCTCTTCATGAGTAACGGGTGTGTGTTGTCTCTATTCTCTTCATGAGTGACGGGTGTGTGTTGTCTCTATCCTCTTCATGAGTAACGGGTGTGTGTTGTCTCTATCCTCTTCATGAGTAACGGGTGTGTGTTGTCTCTATCCTCTTCATGAGTGACGGGTGTGTGTTGTCTCTATTCTTTTCATGAGTGACGGGTGTGTGTTGTCTCTATTCTTTTCATGAGTAACGGGTGTGTGTTGTCTCTATTCTTTTCATGAGTAACGGGTGTGTGTTGTCTCTATTCTTTTCATAAGTGACGGGTGTGTGTTGTCTCTATTCTCTTCATGAGTAACGGGTGTGTGTTGTCTCTATTCTTTCCATGAGTAACGGGTGTGTGTTGTCTCTATTCTCTTCATGAGTAACGGGTGTGTGTTGTCTCTATTCTCTTCATGAGTAACGGGTGTGTGTTGTCTCTATTCTCTTCATGAGTGACGGGTGTGTGTTGTCTCTATTCTTTTCATGAGTGACGGGTGTGTGTTGTCTCTATTCTCTTCATGAGTAACGGGTGTGTGTTGTGTCTATTCTCTTCATGAGTAACGGGTGTGTGTTGTCTCTATTCTCTTAATGAGTAACGGGTGTGTGTTGTCTCTATTCTCTTAATGAGTAACGGGTGTGTGTTGTCTCTATTCTCTTCATGAGTAACGGGTGTGTGTTGTCTCTATTCTCTTCATGAGTGACGGGTGTGTGTTGTCTCTATTCTCTTCATGAGTGACGGGTGTGTGTTGTCTCTATCCTCTTCATGAGTAACGGGTGTGTGTTGTCTCTATCCTCTTCATGAGTAACGGGTGTGTGTTGTCTCTACCCTCTTCATGAGTGACGGGTGTGTGTTGTCTCTATTCTTTTCATGAGTGACGGGTGTGTGTTGTCTCTATTCTTTTCATGAGTAACGGGTGTGTGTTGTCTCTATTCTCTTAATGAGTAACGGGTGTGTGTTGTCTCTATTCTCTTAATGAGTAACGGGTGTGTGTTGTCTCTATTCTCTTCATGAGTAACGGGTGTGTGTTGTCTCTATTCTCTTCATGAGTAACGGGTGTGTGTTGTCTCTATTCTCTTCATGAGTGACGGGTGTGTGTTGTCTCTATCCTCTTCATGAGTAACGGGTGTGTGTTGTCTCTATCCTCTTCATGAGTAACGGGTGTGTGTTGTCTCTATCCTCTTCATGAGTGACGGGTGTGTGTTGTCTCTATTCTTTTCATGAGTGACGGGTGTGTGTTGTCTCTATTCTTTTCATGAGTAACGGGTGTGTGTTGTCTCTATTCTTTTCATGAGTAACGGGTGTGTGTTGTCTCTATTCTTTTCATAAGTGACGGGTGTGTGTTGTCTCTATTCTCTTCATGAGTAACGGGTGTGTGTTGTCTCTATTCTTTACATGAGTAACGGGTGTGTGTTGTCTCTATTCTTTTCATGAGTGACGGGTGTGTGTTGTCTCTATTCTCTTCATGAGTAACGGGTGTGTGTTGTCTCTATTCTCTTCATGAGTAATGGGTGTGTGTTGTCTCTATTCTCTTCATGAGTGACGGGTGTGTGTTGTCTCTATTCTTTTCATGAGTGACGGGTGTGTGTTGTCTCTATTCTCTTCATGAGTAACGGGTGTGTGTTGTGTCTATTCTCTTCATGAGTAACGGGTGTGTGTTGTCTCTATTCTCTTAATGAGTAACGGGTGTGTGTTGTCTCTATCCTCTTCATGAGTAACGGGTGTGTGTTGTCTCTATCCTCTTCATGAGTGACGGGTGTGTGTTGTCTCTATTCTTTTCATGAGTGACGGGTGTGTGTTGTCTCTATTCTTTTCATGAGTAACGGGTGTGTGTTGTCTCTATTCTTTTCATGAGTAACGGGTGTGTGTTGTCTCTATTCTTTTCATAAGTGACGGGTGTGTGTTGTCTCTATTCTCTTCATGAGTAACGGGTGTGTGTTGTCTCTATTCTTTCCATGAGTAACGGGTGTGTGTTGTCTCTATTCTCTTCATGAGTAACGGGTGTGTGTTGTCTCTATTCTCTTCATGAGTAACGGGTGTGTGTTGTCTCTATTCTCTTCATGAGTGACGGGTGTGTGTTGTCTCTATTCTTTTCATGATAGACGGGTGTGTGTTGTCTCTATTCTCTTCATGAGTAACGGGTGTGTGTTGTGTCTATTCTCTTCATGAGTAACGGGTGTGTGTTGTCTCTATTCTCTTAATGAGTAACGGGTGTGTGTTGTCTCTATTCTCTTAATGAGTAACGGGTGTGTGTTGTCTCTATTCTCTTCATGAGTAACGGGTGTGTGTTGTCTCTATTCTCTTCATGAGTGACGGGTGTGTGTTGTCTCTATTCTCTTCATGAGTGACGGGTGTGTGTTGTCTCTATCCTCTTCATGAGTAACGGGTGTGTGTTGTCTCTATCCTCTTCATGAGTAACGGGTGTGTGTTGTCTCTATCCTCTTCATGAGTGACGGGTGTGTGTTGTCTCTATTCTTTTCATGAGTGACGGGTGTGTGTTGTCTCTATTCTTTTCATGAGTAACGGGTGTGTGTTGTCTCTATTCTCTTAATGAGTAACGGGTGTGTGTTGTCTCTATTCTCTTAATGAGTAACGGGTGTGTGTTGTCTCTATTCTCTTCATGAGTAACGGGTGTGTGTTGTCTCTATTCTCTTCATGAGTAACGGGTGTGTGTTGTCTCTATTCTCTTCATGAGTGACGGGTGTGTGTTGTCTCTATCCTCTTCATGAGTAACGGGTGTGTGTTGTCTCTATCCTCTTCATGAGTAACGGGTGTGTGTTGTCTCTATCCTCTTCATGAGTGACGGGTGTGTGTTGTCTCTATTCTTTTCATGAGTGACGGGTGTGTGTTGTCTCTATTCTTTTCATGAGTAACGGGTGTGTGTTGTCTCTATTCTTTTCATGAGTAACGGGTGTGTGTTGTCTCTATTCTTTTCATAAGTGACGGGTGTGTGTTGTCTCTATTCTCTTCATGAGTAACGGGTGTGTGTTGTCTCTATTCTTTCCATGAGTAACGGGTGTGTGTTGTCTCTATTCTTTTCATGAGTGACGGGTGTGTGTTGTCTCTATTCTCTTCATGAGTAACGGGTGTGTGTTGTCTCTATTCTCTTCATGAGTAATGGGTGTGTGTTGTCTCTATTCTCTTCATGAGTGACGGGTGTGTGTTGTCTCTATTCTTTTCATGAGTGACGGGTGTGTGTTGTCTCTATTCTCTTCATGAGTAACGGGTGTGTGTTGTGTCTATTCTCTTCATGAGTAACGGGTGTGTGTTGTCTCTATTCTCTTAATGAGTAACGGGTGTGTGTTGTCTCTATTCTCTTCATGAGTAACGGGTGTGTGTTGTCTCTATTCTATTAATGAGTAACAGGTGTGTGTTGTGTCTATTCTCTTAATGAGTAACGGGTGTGTGTTGTCTCTATTCTCTTCATGAGTAACGGGTGTGTGTTGTCTCTATTCTCTTCATGAGTAACGGGTGTGTGTTGTCTCTATTCTCTTCATGAGTGACGGGTGTGTGTTGTCTCTATTCTCTTCATGAGTGACGGGTGTGTGTTGTCTCTATTCTCTTCATGAGTAACTGGTGTGTGTTGTCTCTATTCTCTTCATGAGTGACGGGTGTGTGTTGTCTCTATTCTCTTCATGAGTAACGGGTGTGTGTTGTCTCTATTCTCTTCATGAGTAACGGGTGTGTGTTGTCTCTATTCTCTTCATGAGTGACGGGTGTGTGTTGTCTCTATTCTCTTCATGAGTAACGGGTGTGTGTTGTCTCTATTCTCTTCATGAGTGACGGGTGTGTGTTGTCTCTATTCTCTTCATGAGTGACGGGTGTGTTGTCTCTATTCTCTTCATGAGTAATGGGTGTGTGTTGTCTCTATTCTCTTCATGAGTAACGGGTGTGTGTTGTCTCTATTCTCTTCATGAGTGACGGGTGTGTGTTGTCTCTATTCTCTTCATGAGTGACGGGTGTGTGTTGTCTCTATTCTCTTCATGAGTGACGGGTGTGTGTTGTCTCTATTCTCTTCATGAGTAACTGGTGTGTGTTGTCTCTATTCTCTTCATGAGTGACGGGTGTGTGTTGTCTCTATTCTCTTCATGAGTAACGGGTGTGTGTTGTCTCTATTCTCTTCATGAGTAACGGGTGTGTGTTGTCTCTATTCTCTTCATGAGTAACAGGTGTGTGTTGTCTCTATTCTCTTCATGAGTGACGGGTGTGTGTTGTCTCTATTCTCTTCATGAGTGACGGGTGTGTGTTGTCTCTATTCTCTTCATGAGTGACGGGTGTGTGTTGTCTCTATTCTCTTCATGAGTAACGGGTGTGTGTTGTCTCTATTCTCTTCATGAGTGACGGGTGTGTGTTGTCTCTATTCTCTTCATGAGTGACGGGTGTGTGTTGTCTCTATTCTCTTCATGAGTAACGGGTGTGTGTTGTCTCTATTCTCTTCATGAGTAACTGGTGTGTGTTGTGTCTATTCTCTTAATGAGTAACGGGTGTGTGTTGTCTCTATTCTCTTCATGAGTAACGGGTGTGTGTTGTCTCTATTCTCTTCATGAGTAACGGGTGTGTGTTGTCTCTATTCTCTTCATGAGTAACGGGTGTGTGTTGTCTCTATTCTCTTCATGAGTGACGGGTGTGTGTTGTCTCTATTCTCTTCATGAGTAACGGGTGTGTGTTGTCTCTATTCTCTTCATGAGTAACGGGTGTGTGTTGTCTCTATTCTCATTCTCTTCATGAGTAACGGGTGTGTGTTGTCTCTATTCTCTTCATGAGTAACTGGTGTGTGTTGTCTCTATTCTCTTCATGAGTAACGGGTGTGTGTTGTCTCTATTCTCTTCATGAGTAACGGGTGTGTGTTGTCTCTATTCTCTTCATGAGTGACGGGTGTGTGTTGTCTCTATTCTCTTCATGAGTGACGGGTGTGTTGTCTCTATTCTCTTCATGAGTAATGGGTGTGTGTTGTCTCTATTCTCTTCATGAGTAACGGGTGTGTGTTGTCTCTATTCTCTTCATGAGTGACGGGTGTGTGTTGTCTCTATTCTCTTCATGAGTGACGGGTGTGTGTTGTCTCTATTCTCTTCATGAGTGACGGGTGTGTGTTGTCTCTATTCTCTTCATGAGTAACTGGTGTGTGTTGTCTCTATTCTCTTCATGAGTGACGGGTGTGTGTTGTCTCTATTCTCTTCATGAGTAACGGGTGTGTGTTGTCTCTATTCTCTTCATGAGTAACGGGTGTGTGTTGTCTCTATTCTCTTCATGAGTAACGGGTGTGTGTTGTCTCTATTCTCTTCATGAGTGACGGGTGTGTGTTGTCTCTATTCTCTTCATGAGTGACGGGTGTGTGTTGTCTCTATTCTCTTCATGAGTGACGGGTGTGTGTTGTCTCTATTCTCTTCATGAGTGACGGGTGTGTGTTGTCTCTATTCTCTTCATGAGTAACGGGTGTGTGTTGTCTCTATTCTCTTCATGAGTGACGGGTGTGTGTTGTCTCTATTCTCTTCATGAGTAACGGGTGTGTGTTGTCTCTATTCTCTTCATGAGTAACTGGTGTGTGTTGTGTCTATTCTCTTCATGAGTAACGGGTGTGTGTTGTCTCTATTCTCTTCATGAGTGACGGGTGTGTGTTGTCTCTATTCTCTTCATGAGTGACGGGTGTGTGTTGTCTCTATTCTCTTCATGAGTGACGGGTGTGTGTTGTCTCTATTCTCTTCATGAGTAACTGGTGTGTGTTGTCTCTATTCTCTTAATGAGTAACGGGTGTGTGTTGTCTCTATTCTCTTCATGAGTAACAGGTGTGTGTTGTCTCTATTCTCTTCATGAGTAACGGGTGTGTGTTGTCTCTATTCTCTTCATGAGTAACTGGTGTGTGTTGTCTCTATTCTCTTAATGAGTAACGGGTGTGTGTTGTCTCTATTCTCTTCATGAGTAACAGGTGTGTGTTGTCTCTATTCTCTTCATGAGTGACGGGTGTGTGTTGTCTCTATTCTCTTCATGAGTGACGGGTGTGTGTTGTCTCTATTCTCTTAATGAGTGACGGGTGTGTGTTGTCTCTATTCTCTTCATGAGTGACGGGTGTGTGTTGTCTCTATTCTCTTCATGAGTAACGTGTGTGTGTTGTCTCTATTCTCTTCATGAGTAACGGGTGTGTGTTGTGTCTATTCTCTTAATGAGTAACGGGTGTGTGTTGTCTCTATTCTCTTCATGAGTAACGTGTGTGTGTTGTCTCTATTCTCTTCACGAGTAACGGGTGTGTGTTGTGTCTATTCTCTTAATGAGTAACGGGTGTGTGTTGTGTCTATTCTCTTAATGAGTAACGAGTGTGTGTTGTGTCTATTCTCTTAATGAGTAAGGGGTGTGTGTTGTGTCTATTCTCTTAATGAGTAACGGGTGTGTGTTGTGTCTATTCTCTTAATGAGTAACGGGTGTGTGTTGTGTCTATTCTCTTAATGACTAACGAGTGTGTGTTGTGTCTATTCTCTTAATGAGTAAGGGGTGTGTGTTGTGTCTATTCTCTTAATGAGTAACGGGTGTGTGTTGTGTCTATTCTCTTAATGAGTAATGGGTGTGTGTTGTGTCTATTCTCTTAATGAGTAACGGGTGTGTGTTGTGTCTATTCTCTTAATGAGTGACGGGTGTGTGTTGTCTCTATTCTCTTAATGAGTGACGGGTGTGTGTTGTGTCTATTCTCTTAATGAGTAACGGGTGTGTGTTGTGTCTATTCTCTTAATGAGTAACGGGTGTGTGTTTATTCTCTTAATGAGTAACGGGTGTGTGTTGTGTCTATTCTCTTAATGAGTAACGGGTGTGTGTTGTGTCTATTCTCTTAATGAATAACGGGTGTGTGTTGTGTCTATTCTCTTAATGAGTAATGGGTGTGTGTTGTGTCTATTCTCTTAATGAGTGACGGGTGTGTGTTGTGTCTATTCTCTTAATGAGTAACGGGTGTGTATTGTCTCTATTCTCTTAATGAGTAACGGGTGTGTGTTGTCTCTATTCTCTTAATGAGTGACGGGTGTGTGTTGTGTCTATTCTCTTAATGAGTAACGGGTGTGTGTTGTCTCTATTCTCTTAATGAGTGACGGGTGTGTGTTGTGTCTATTCTCTTAATGAGTAACGGGTGTGTGTTGTCTCTATTCTCTTAATGAGTGACGGGTGTGTGTTGTGTCTATTCTCTTAATGAGTAACGGGTGTGTGTTGTCTCTATTCTCTTAATGAGTGACGGGTGTGTGTTGTGTCTATTCTCTTCATGAGTAACGGGTGTGTTTTGTCTCTATTCTCTTAATGAGTGACGGGTGTGTGTTGTCTCTATTCTCTTCATGAGTAACGGGTGTGTGTTGTCTCTATTCTCTTCATGAGTAACGGGTGTGTGTTGTCTCTATCCTCTTAATGAGTGACGGGTGTGTGTTGTGTCTATTCTCTTAATGAGTGACGGGTGTGTGTTGTCTCTATTCTCTTCATGAGTAACGGGTGTGTGTTGTCTCTATTCTCTTCATGAGTAACGGGTGTGTGTTGTCTCTATCCTCTTAATGAGTGACGGGTGTGTGTTGTGTCTATTCTCTTAATGAGTGACGGGTGTGTGTTGTCTCTATTCTCTTCATGAGTAACGGGTGTGTGTTGTCTCTATTCTCTTCATGAGTAACTGGTGTGTGTTGTCTCTATTCTCTTCATGAGTAACTGGTGTGTGTTGTCTCTATTCTCTTCATGAGTAACGGGTGTGTGTTGTCTCTATTCTCTTCATGAGTGACTGGTGTGTGTTGTCTCTATTCTCTTCATGAGTAACGGGTGTGTGTTGTCTCTATTCTCATTCTCTTCATGAGTAATGGGTGTGTGTTGTCTCTATTCTCTTCATGAGTAACGGGTGTGTGTTGTCTCTATTCTCTTAATGAGTGACGGGTGTGTGTTGTCTCTATTCTCTTCATGAGTAACGGGTGTGTGTTGTCTCTATTCTCATTCTCTTCATGAGTAATGGGTGTGTGTTGTCTCTATTCTCTTCATGAGTAATGGGTGTGTGTTGTCTCTATTCTCTTCATGAGTGACGGGTGTGTGTTGTCTCTATTCTCTTAATGAGTGACGGGTGTGTGTTGTGTCTATTCTCTTAATGAGTAACGGGTGTGTGTTGTCTCTATTCTCTTAATGAGTGACGGGTGTGTGTTGTCTCTATTCTCTTCATGAGTAACGGGTGTGTGTTGTCTCTATTCTCTTCATGAGTAACGGGTGTGTGTTGTCTCTATTCTCTTCATGAGTGACGGGTGTGTGTTGTCTCTATTCTCTTCATGAGTAACGGGTGTGTGTTGTCTCTATTCTCTTCATGAGTAACGGGTGTGTGTTGTCTCTATTCTCTTCATGAGTAACGGGTGTGTGTTGTCTCTATTCTCTTCATGAGTGACGGGTGTGTGTTGTCTCTATTCTCTTCATGAGTAACGGGTGTGTGTTGTCTCTATTCTCTTCATGAGTAACGGGTGTGTGTTGTCTCTATTCTCATTCTCTTCATGAGTAACGGGTGTGTGTTGTCTCTATTCTCTTCATGAGTAACTGGTGTGTGTTGTCTCTATTCTCTTCATGAGTAACGGGTGTGTTTTGGGCGTAACGTGAAATAAACCAGAGTCTCGTCTCCCATTCTCTTTAAAAGCCAGTTGCACTCGCATGGCGGATTCACTATTTACTTGGAGGAATTAGCAAGCGGAAAAACGGAACGCTTCACTAGCGAGGAAACGGATCTGCGTGTGAGAGGTTAAAGCTGTGTGTGTGTGTGAGTGAGAGAGAGAGGTTAAAGATCAAGCAGACAATCTACGGGACAAGCCGGATTTCACTATATCTTTGTGTTCACAAAATTAATCTTTTACATTGTAATGCTTTTATTTTTAATATTTGGCTTCTTTGTGTGTTGCTGCGCATCCCTGTGTGTGTAAAAAGCAGAGTGTGTGTGTGTGTAATAAGCAGACAGTGTGTGTGTGTGTGTTTTAGGACATTACTAATGCGCTCTTTAAATAACAAATAAACCCTGCGTTGACTGTAGAGCAGGTTCAGTTGGTTCAGGTTCTATTTCAGTTCCTCAAAACCGCAACGCTCCATCAATGCTCCTGAACACACACTCGTTCTCAGACCAGCCGCCCATGGACACACAGATGGGCGCAAATGCGTTCGCTATTTAAACAACGTGTCGCAGGATGTGAAAATGAAAACTGTGTCAGATTGAAACTAGCAAAACACACTTGCGTCAACAAACACAGCATGACTTAGCAACCGATGTCTGGCAAATCTCAATAAACAACACTTGATTAGAGTCCAAATGAGATTTTTGTTGGTTTTGATTGTTCTGAACAGTCGGTAACTCTTAACAATGAATCAAACTCTAACATTGACCCAATTAACCTCTGTGGAACGAATCAACAGACTTTGTTGCATTGTTTTCCTGTTATCACTGTAAAAATGCTTTGAAACAATCTGTATTGTAAAAAGCGCTGTATAAATAAAGGCTTGACATTTACACAGCTCAAAGCCTTCACAAAGACACTAGATTGGGTTCACACTCATTTCAGTGGTTTGTCTAGACATTGAACCCAGACTGCAATCCCTTCTCCAAACCTCAACGTCCATCCATTCATTTACAGTAATGCATTCATTAATAGTTATACATCCAACCAAGCGTTCCCATCCATGAGGGAATTCCTGCGTACCTGCGCTCCCAGATCGGACACCATCACGACGGTGTTTCTCACCAACGACACCATCAGGTTGGAGAAAGCCATGTTGAGCAGGATCACATCTGAGCTCCTGACGCCTCCCGTGTCCCGGAGAAGGCTTTGGCCGACCACTCCGATGACCGTGGTGTTCCCAGCATTCCCCAGCAGGACCAGAAGCACGTAGAGCGTGAAGTAGAACGGAGACGAAGAGATGCGCTGACCGAGGCTTGAGGGTTTTCTTTGAGGCGTCATGTTCTTCAAACGTCTTCAGACTTCAATCATAAATGGAGCGTCTCTCAGAAAGTCTCAGTGATGTTGTATTTTCTCCATGCCAGCTCCTTCCTCTCCTCCCACCGGCCGCAAGCCCCTTTTATGGATCATGGTTACCATATAAATCCCCACATCCGCCGAATCCGGTCCTGCTGTCATAGAGAAGATACAGTGAGTGGCAGGTGAGATTCCACCAGAGATATGGATGTTTTGGGATACATGAGCTGAACTTGCATCTTCACACTCGAGGGATTTACTATCCCCATCAGGCTAATTAAATGCGTACTAGTTAGCAGCCTAATTCATTAGTAAACCCACCACTATTCCACCGAGTGTGGGTCCAAGAAAAGCCAAAGCTGTGATTTAACATCTTTAGTTCTTCGTACTTTCTAGAAAGGATCCTCTCGACACACAATGTGTGTCTCATACAGGTATGCTACAGAGTACATTGTGTAAATTACGCGTCTTCTTCATAAAGTATAGATTTTCACATTTTCATCTATCTATCACACAATCATGCCAATTATGATGATGCTTCCATTTTATTTCAACTCTTTTCAGAAGGAGACCAGAATCCCTCGATCCCAAACACATTAATGTCTGTCTTTGCACTGCTAGTGCTTGTGCGTCCAGGGAAAGACACACCATGACCTCTGACCTGGAAGACATACAAAGAGAGATCTGAATCTGAGAGATGGACGTTTCAACACGTTTATTTTCATATTAAACGCTGCAACAATCTGTTATCATTAAATACTACCATGCCAATTTGTATTACCTCCAAATATATTACATTATATATGCCGCAACTATGGAAGCCCATTTCCCACACTTAAGAAAAAAATTCATTATGACATGTATGTAGTCATAATTATGCTACAATTTTCTTTTGTCATAATCATTTGTTAACAAACAAGTATTCATTACTTCAATGAGATCATTGTTTCTGCCTTAAATAATTACATTGTTTAAATTTATACAATTTGGGCTAACTGTGATTTGTAAATGTACATTTCTGAAATGCATAACTTAGTCAGTCTCCTCTCATAACAGATCTCTGTAAATTGTAATGTGGACTACTAATGCATTTTCTGTAAAGCTGCTTTGAAACGATATTGTGAAAAGTGCAAATAAATGTGATTTGAATTGAATGTTTAGGCCTATGAGATGAAAAGTCAAAATTATGACATACTAAATCGAAATTGAGACATTGAAGTAATGATTTCGAAATTTTAATCTTATAATTATCATAATTTTGATTTACAAAAGCGTGTTTCTTTTCATATGGCATAAATGGGCTTCCCACATGCGTCTTTACAGAAGGTAATTGGTTTGGTGAATGGATGGATGGATAATACATATTTTCTATAGCCTACTGATTGCGAAGTTGTGTAAATAGGAAATAAGTAAATGTGTCGATGCGCGCTCTTAATTTGAAGAATGAAGCGCGCTCCACAGAAAGCGCGCGAGGGTGGCTTGTAAAACGGCGCGCGCCCTTTAAACTGCTGCGAAGACACGGACGGTATATGATTCTTCAATGATCCAAAAGTTTTCAAAGTAAAATAATACTAATAAAATGGTCTTGATTTTATAGAGATTGTATCAGTCGTTATAATTTATTTAGTCAGAAATGGATCTGTCAATATTTACCTCAGAGAGCGCTGGAGAATCTCCCGCCTGTAGGCCTACACGTCAGATTCAGAGTGATGAGGTAAACACGACGGTGAACACCACACATAGATGCATGGTGTTTTCTTTGTCAGGTTTAATACGGAATCTCTTCTTCTCATAATGTAATATAGGAGCAAATGCATTTCAGTCAGACGTGTGAAATGAATAGATTCCAAAATTAAGCATAAAATAATGACACTGAGGTATTCATATTTAATTTCAAGGTTCATACTTCAACATCTCAGTTATCTGGTTAAGAATAATCAGTTAAATCAATCTTGTGGAAACGATGTGTGATGATGTTGTTTTACGATCGCTAGGTGGCAGTAGACACATATCAGAGATGATAATAACACAACTCAAGACTGCTGTCAGTTTGACTTAACACAGATCTGACACAGGGATAACTCAGTGTACAAGAAGAGCTAGATTCTTACGTGTTCCTGTTTAAGTCCTCCATCTTGTATGCTGGTTGGCTCGATTTTGAAGACTCTGCCATCTAAAAAATCATGTGTTAAATATCCAAAGCAATCTGGTGGGGAACATGCTGGGTCATAATAACTGGGTTGCTCAGTTAACCCAAGAGTCTGGTTTACATGTTTAACCCAAATGATAACTTGGAAAAAAGGCAAGGCGCTAGAGTCTGTTGCAACTTGCAAGATAACTGTTTTATGGCATGAACTGGCGTTAGTGTGCAAAATAAAAACACAATCCGTGAATAAAGAAACAGGTTTACCTTGTGTCATACTCCCTGTCGGACATCGGCCCTTCTCCTGTGAAGAGATGTTCCGTTAAATCACTCCCATTATAATCATGAAGCTGCCCACAGAGCAAACCCTTTGTGGATCATAACACAAGTGATCTAGTGTATGTCTGCACTCGTGCGAAGCCCTGGTAGACACGGAAAAGAAAGTTATAATGTGAGAAATAAAGACGTATCAGTGTCTCTACTAGAATAATAATCTTGAGAGAAACAGTACAAACCTTACATTAATTCAGGAAGATTCCTCTCAGGAAATTTTCTCTCAGGACAAATTAAATTCCTTTTTATTTAGTCATATTTAATATTTTCTTTAATACTTACTCCTCTTATTATTATTATATGATATGTAGTATTTTGTAGTAATGAACCTTATTGTAAAGTGTTACCTACTTATTTGTAAGAAAGTGTCTGCTGAATTAATAAATGTAAAGGAAATGCAATGCATTAAATAACTACTTCCTTAAACTCAATGCATCCTCTTTGATCGGTCAATTCAAACTCAATTCAAATTCAGGAATCGGCATTTTCAAATGGAATTTGAATGGCACAGAGTCTTCGTTTCTGAGTAAGTACATGCAACTTTATTAAAAATAAATAATGTGACACACTCTTGTAATAACATGTCTTTAAATCCTGTCCACAGAGAGCTGTCTGTCAGACTACACGTGACAGGACTGACTTCACAAAGGCCCGGAGTCTGCGGTGTCCCACGGCGAGCACGAGCGGCGAGATCGCGATGAAGGTGATGTTAGCGATGCGAGCCACGATTAGCAGGAACTGCGTGGAAGGTCCGCGGTTATAGTTGAAGTAGTTCACCGAGATGATGCTGCCGCCCCAAGATGAAATAAAGAGGACATTGAGCGCAAAAATCACCTGAGCAAACATATAAAGAAGATTATTCTGTGATATTGAATTAAAAACAGCCTGACCCCTAACTCCACTTTCTTGCAGAAACGCTTCTGTTACTCTCTGGAGAACCGAAAACAGGAACGAACTTGCTCTCGGCTCCCACGGGACGGTGAACCTACACTTCCCACAGGATTGTGGCCATCAGTGAAGATCATTAGTTCAAGAAATGACATATTCATGGTATAATTAAAGCTTGGGTCTGGGACTGCTTTGCTTAGTAGGTCTTTTGTTGGTCCTGGAACCTGGTTCCTATCAACCAATTGGAATTTTAAACTTGAGGGAACCAATGAAATTCAAATTGGCCTTTTCGTTCATGTAACGTTCAGGTCATGTGTATGCTAGTGTCCCAATAAAAAAAGTACTTTATTTTCATTAGACATTCAAAATCTCTGCTGAGAACACGAACCACAACTATTGACGACATCACATTTCCCTGGGGGGCGTATCCATTTTTTAAAATCCAGTAAGTGTTTAAATCCAGCTTTTAATGTTGTTTATGTGTCTATTTGGTGTTTTAATATGCTTTAAGACACATGTGTAAGTTCATAAGTCGACAGCATTGCTGAGTATTTTCTGCTTAAAACTGCAGTGAACCAAAGACAGTCTCAAAAACACGGTGTGAAATCGCTGTCACAAACGACCTTGTAACCAATCAGATCAACGTGTGATCGTCAACCAGAGTGAGTGAGTGAGTGGAGGCGGGGCTCATTTGCATATTCATAGACCGCAGATACTAAATGAGGCAAGGGTGTCGAGTTACATTCAAGATATTTTAAGGCATGCATTTTTTTTTTCAAGGAAAAAAATGTCATTTTGGTGATCAAAGATGAGTTTTAAGGGATAAAACTATGGACTACAAGGGGATTCACTGAACATTTCTGAGTGTGTTTGCTGAGTAATATAACTTTCTAAGAGAACTTCAACCATGATAATATAATAGAGATATTGGACTGGCATGAAAAGCATAGCGTTGGATCTTTTTTTAGATAATAACAACTTGTGTGTGATTCTGGAACGTCCTATTCGGCATATTGTGCACATGTGATCTGATCTTCCAGCAATTGTTGAAAATAAAGGTACGACCCACAGTAGGGTTAGATATAAACACTAAGAGTTGGGATAAGATCATCTCACCTTAGCCGCGCGCCGCTCCGCAGGGATCCCGGTGACGGCCGGCGCGTCCCGATTCTTGTTGGCTGCTCTTCTTTTTCGTCCGTGTGTGTACAGCGTTAACAAGGAGCCCACGTTAGTGCCGGTCATCAGGAAGATGGGAATGGATTCGTGGATCACCATGGAGGAGGTGGCGAAGGCCAGGCCGCTGTAGGCCGACGGAAAGTCCCAGATGCATCCCAGCAGCGGCCGAGTGGTGCTGCTCACCAACATCAGCGTCTGAGGAGGGGTCAGAGGTCAGGGAGAGTTCACCCAAAAATTAAAATTAGCCCAGCTTTACTTGCCCTCAAGTCATCCTAGGTGTATATGACACTCTTCTTTCAGACGAACACAATCAGAGTTATAGTAAAAAATGTCCTGGCTCTTCCAAGCTTTATAATGGTAGTGAATTGTTGTTTCTATTTTGAAGTCCATAAAAGTGCATCTGTCCATCAAAAAGTGCATCTATCATCATAAAAGTAAATGTGCATCCATCCATCATAAAAGTGCATCTGTCCATCATAAAAGTGCATCTCTCCATCATAAAAGTGCATCTCTCCATCATAAAAGTGCATCTATCCATCATAAAAGTGCATCTATCCATCATAAAAGTGCATCTGTCCATCATAAAAGTGCATCTGTCCATCATAAAAGTGCTCTACACGGCTCCAGGGGTATAATAAATGCCTGAAGCGAAGCCATGAAAAATATGTTTAACACGTTACAAAGTAAAATAACTAGCTTCCAGCCAAACGAACATACACAGTCTCTACTTACCCCTAAAGCGCAACTTACCGGTACGCAACTCATGGCGTCAGAAGTAGCGTGGAGTAGCGTAAATATCAGGAGTACGTCGAATTACTCGCAGAAGTTGCGCTTAGACGCAAGTCGAATCTGTATCTTCGTTTGGCTGGAAGCTAGTTATTTTACTTTTCATTTTAACAGCCATTCACTGCCATTATAAAGTTTGGAATTTAACATTTTTATAACGTATTCGTCTGAAAGATAAATGTCATATACACCTAGGATGACTTGAGGGTGAGTAAATCATGAGTTAATTTTCATTTTTGGGTGTGTGTTTCCTTTAACCGAAAGGACACACACAAGTTAAATAAAGCCCGTTGACCAATAAACCGACAGACTGACCTCGGTGGAGTTCTCGTCTCCGTTCTTGGAGAAGATGAAGGCTGGGATGGAGTAGATCAGATTGAGGCTCCAGACGAGGCACAAGCTGAATACAAGGGATTTGGGGGGTCCGGGGTGGCCGTGCACGTTCGTGACGGCCGGGGTGATCCGACGCAGCGTCTGGAAGTGGAACGCACTCAGAAAGAACGTCGACCAAACATTTGCAGCGCGGAGCCAAACCCAGATGCCCATCATGAAGCGACACCAGCTTTTATTGAGGAAAACCTGTGAGGAAATCAAACGCACAACAATATAAAACTCGCAGCAGACAATGCTCTCCTTCACCCAGGTAAGATTACAACATTTTTGGATTCTGTCGCTCCATCTAAGAATAGGCCACTGAAAACTAGCCCTCATTTCTGGCTGAATAATGAAGCAAGTACTTAGAAAGGTGTGAGCTGAAATGGGAAAAAAACACAAAGATTTCAACTTTCCAGAGCCTGTGGCATTTGTACATTTGGACATCCGCTCTCTCCATGTTTTCAGATGAGGATACCGTAGAGAAGGTTCAGTTCTGTCTGCTTGATATAATGATGATCCTTTAATTCCCGACTGGTATAGACTTTTATGGATGAAAGGGAATCTCCAGTACCATCGGTCCGTCCAGCCTTCTGGAGGCACTGTACACCAGCCCACGCTCTCAAACGCTGGTATAATCTCCCTCTACACCTGTCAATCAACACCTCAACGTTTGTTCTCGGGTCAATCAACACCATGGATCAAGGTTGAATTTAGTTTCACATGAACATATGAATAAAGGGTTGAACCCGAAAACGTTGTGCACATTTTGCACTTTATTTGTGGCTCCTGTGAGCTTTTGGGCTATTTTCATGTGTGGATCTTTTTTCTGATTTTTGAGTTCTTTAGGATCTATGCACCTCAAGAAGTTATTACATTCATCTTTTTGGGACTATTGTTTTGGCGCTACGCCTTTCCATCCCCTTGACATGAACATACGAGAATTAAATTTGAACATTGATTTGGACACACACCCTTTTACAATCATTTAGTTTTAAAGCTAGCGTTTATCTGGACAATAGCTGTATTCTAGATCTGCTGTAAAGCCAAAACAATCTCTGCTACTGTAATCTGCTGTTATCACTGTAAAGCTGCTTTGAAACAATCTATATTGTTAAATGCGCTGTATAAATGATGGTGACTTGACTTAGCGCTTTTTTAACACCGAACCAGCAACTGACATTATATCAAACATTTCCAACAATCCCACTCCCGTAGCTCTTCCATACCTCCACTCCCATGTCGGAGATCACCAGGAGAGTGTTTCTGGCCAACGACACCATCAGGTTGGAGAAAGCCATGTTGACCAGGATCACATCTGAGCTTCGGATGACTCCCGTGTCCCGGAGAAGCCCTTCTCCGACCACTCCGATGACCACGGTGTTCCCAGCGTTCCCCAGCATCACCAGAATGATGTATACGGCGATGTAGAGCTCAGACACCGGCGTGCGCTGAGAGGCTTTTCCTTGAGCCGCCATGTTTCACCTGAAAACTGGACAATCCAGTGATCAAAGTGCTCGAGAATTTTTCAGTATTTATGAGGATTCTCTGGGTGATGTCTCGGTGACCTCATCACCACATATATACCAACCCAACCCAACCCAACCCTGGTCCTGCTGGTGCAGGAGAAGATACCATGAGGGGCCGGTGAGATTCCACCAGAGATGCATATGCATTGAGGCCATTCCCATCAGGCTAATTAAACTCGCACTAGTTAGCAGCCTAATTCATTAGTAAGCCCACCACGATCCCACAGGGCTTAATATCAACGGTCCAAATAAACTCTTCACTGTTTAGCCATGAATAGCTGATGATACTTCAACAAGATTTTTATGTAAAAAATAAAATTATTTATTTATTTTTTACAGAAAATCATATTACTATCTTTATTGTGTGGAGGATTGGGAGGAGAGTGGGGGGACGAGAGAAAGGTAACACTTTACCATAAGCTTCATTAGTTAATGCATTATGCAATGCATTTGTTATTATATTTGTTAATGTTAGTTAATAAAATACAACTGTTCATTGTTTGTTCATGTTAGTTCATAGTGCATTAACTAATGTTAACAAGATTTTAATAAAGTATTAATACATTTTGAAATTAACAGTAATAAATGCTGTATAAGTGCAGTTCATTATTAGTTCATGCCAAGTTATTTTAACCAATGAACCTCATTGTAAAGTATTACCAGTAAAAGATGTTAAATTACTGAACACCCTAAAACACTCAACAGCCCAAAGGACATACAGTATATTTCAAATTATAAGGTCTTTCTTTTCTCTACCTCTTTTCTTTCTTTCGTCTATCCTTATATTGTTATTTTTTCTGTTTCGTTTTTATTTGTCGGTATGTGTATTTTGTAAAATTTCAGTATGTATTCCTGCAATAAAAAAAACCCAAACATTTTAAACACACACAGTCACACAGTTATTAAAGTTCTCCCATTTTATTTAAACTCTAATGCAAACTGTGACTAGATTTCTCTCTCAGAGAATACACAATACTTTTTTCAAGGCAGTTAAGATCCATTCAAGCGACTCCAGATGATTGGTCAGTTTTAGGCCACTCCCCCCCACACCTGATGACATCATCTCCTGCGAGATGAACGATTTGTCCGCTCGCGTTCCCTCTGTCGGTGTCTGTAGGAGTGTCTGTGTTCGGGAAAAACAGACAGCGATGGAGAGGACTCGCTGCGACTGCGCCTGGAAGACAGACAGGTGAAACTATTCTGTTAACTTTCTATTTAAAACTATTTAATTTAATATTCAACAATATTAATGCTCTGCCTGCATTAACAACATTATACAAGAACTGAGCTGGACGATGACATCACGCTTTTCTCCAGAGCGGCTATATATATATATATATAGAATTGAACTAAAGTAATAACTTTTTTACAACAGAAATGAACCATCACTGAGCTTACTTAAGCTGGACTGACGCTATTTTCTTCTGGAAACAAACTTTGTTGCATTATTTTCCTTTTATCTCTGTAAAGCTGCTTTGAAACACTGTATTGTAAGAGACGCTGTATAAATGAAGCTGGCGTGTCTATTCCGTCAGGTTATATATATCCAGGTGCTATAGATGAGGGTTACCTGCGTCTGGGAGGAGACGGGATCCAGCGAGTGTTTCGATGTTCATCACTGCGACTCACTCGCTTCCTACTGAGAGAGAACCGTGAAACAACATCTAATATCACAAATATCTAATATCACTAATATCACTCTTGTAAAGTCGTGTAGCTCACCGCTCCCAGCACGTGATCTTTCCACAGGCGTTTTTGAGGGCGAGATGCGACAGCGGAGATTCGTGGTTCTTCTGGTTTTCTGCAGGAGTCGCTGAGAATGTATAGCAGAAACATATATACATTTACTCCGTATATATACAGTCAAACCAAAAATTATTCAGACACCAGATATAACTTTTAATATTATTTTACTAGTGTGTGAAGGACACTATAGTTCATTTATGTAAGTGAGGAGAGCAAAATAAAGTAAACTGTGATATTATACACAAATATTCTTCATACAGTGACTACCAGTAAAAATAATGAGTATCCAGACACTTTGAGCTGATCATGTTTTCTTCAGTGTTTTTCTGTAACTGCTGATGCTCTTTTTACACACAGACTGAACAACATGAAGCATTGCTTGCTCACTGGTGGAGCTAAACTGGTATTATCTAATTGTGTAGTTAAATTTACCAGCTGACAGATATTCAACATAATTCATGTGAGAGTCTAACAGAAGGACGGACAAAACCTGTGAAATATCAAGTTCTGGTCATATTTATTACCATTTTCTAAACTATAGCGAATAAACTGTGATAATGTGAGAAATGTTGAAGATGTCTGAATACACTTTGGTTTGAGTGTATATGAGCGCACCAGGTTTAGACGCAGGAGAGAAACTGGCCGCCGGCTCGTGTGTTGCGAACGCTTTTCCTCCGGGTTTGCTCGCCAACTTTAAACGCGTTTCCTCCACCTGAAGCTGAAGAGCCGTCAGCGAATCACACTGCAGTGTGTACAGCCGCAGAATACAACAGCTGATCTCAATCAGGTCCTCTTCTGACACCCCGAACAATAAGAACCAGGGCGGCTGCTCAGGCAGAGGGATCTGACAATGTTTAAAAAACGTTCAAAAAGGAGTAGTTCACTTCAGAATTAAAATCTCCTGATAATTTACTCTCCCGCACGTCATCCAAGATGTGCATGTCTTTCTAGTGGAAAAGAAATGAACGTTTTTGAGGAAAACGCTCCAGGATTTCCTCCATATAGTGACTTCAATGGGGTCCAACAAATGCTGTGATGAGACACATTACATAATCACCTTGAAAGGTCACGCGTGTTCCGGGTCAGAAATGTCAAGTAGAGAGAAAAACTTCAACTCATTTTCTCCTCCAACTTTAAAATCGTCCAACATCATTGTTTTACCTCTTATTTATAAAAAAAATAATAAAAAAAAGGTGTTTGACTTGATCTTTGCACATTCTCCTTGTAAACACTGGGTCGGTTCAACCGCCTACGTCACGCGTGACCTTTCAACCTGATGACGTAATGTGTGGCGCATCACAGCTCATGCAAGACCAGTATTAGTGGTTATAAAGTATATAAATGTGTATTTAGTTGTAAATGTCGCTGGTTTGTCTAGATGAGACTCGTATTCCTCGTCTGGATTGTGTCGAGACTTTGAAGCTGCACTGAAACTCACATCTGGACCTTCGATCCGTTGGACCCCATTGAAGACACTATATGGAGGAAACCCTGGAGCGTTTTCCTCAAAAACCTTCATTTCTGTTCCACTGAAGAAAGAAAGACATGAACATCTTGGATGACGTGAGGAGAGTAAATTATCAGGAGATTTTAATTCTGAAGTGAACGACTCCTTTAACGGGAACGTTAGCAAAATATTCTTAGAACTTTTTAGAAATTTTTGTTACATGCTATGTATGTGAAGGTCAGGTTTAATGGAGGAGTTAAAAAACATAAAATTATCTAAATAATACAACGTCAGTAGAAACATGTGATTCACCTGTAATACTCTTGCAGAAAGAAAGATACACGCACATGCAACTGTTTCAGCACTAAATCTCAAAAACACATCAGTCCTCAAGCTGTCGTTCATGTAGTTCCTGGAGGAACACAGATGGAGCGTTATAACAAAAGTGAGTGTTTTCAACACAATGTTTAGTTCAGGACCTCACCAGGCTATCTGAAGAAGTCTGGTGTTCTTCTCACACTCCAGAACCTGAAGATACATCATGATCACCTGCACAGGTAACACAGGATGAGGCCAGAACACAAACGCTGCGAAATGTGTCACAATTTTAGAGATCACACAATTTACATCATGTACATCCTAAATTGTAACACTGAAAAAAGCATTTTCTGTTAAACTAGTTTAAGCCAAAATGTATTTGTGAATTTGTTATTATGTGCACTAGAAAACACTATACAAGAAAAGTTGCGTCTTTCGCACAGTTGAGCAATAAGCGGAAAAAAATAGTATAGCCCAACATTTACTGTTCATTATTGTTAATGCAGCATGTTCTCGTAAACCTTTCAAAGTGTCGTCCAATGACTACACAGATGAGTAACGGAATAACAAACATTAAAGGCCCAGTATACTTCGTGTTTCGGTTCCACTCCGTCGCGCACACAGTGCTATTCTCCCAGTGGACGCAGGTGACGACACATTACGAAAATGACATCACATGCACTGTCCGTAAGATGAAGCGGAATGCTTCGGCCTGAACTTGCGCGAAAAGTATGTTTCCCGCCTGAAATGCGCCAAACGAGCGTGTAAAGACCTTGTGTGGGTGTTTGACTTGTACGCAGAAGCCGAGCTCCTTCAGCACTCGCCGCTCCGCTTTGATCACGTGACTCTTGCGGCTGACGTAGCCGTCGTCCAACAGCAGGAGGCAGAAAGGCCTGACGGAGACAGCGAATGTCAGAACTCGCTCCAGACTCACGCTGATACGCTGTAACGCTGGTTACCTGTTTCCCGCGGCGTGCTTGAGGCGGTGGAAGACGTTCAGGACGTCCCTCGCCCGCCGCGGCTCCTCCTCGATCTTAGACGCGAGCTGAAGACACGCCACGGCGACCGTCTGCGGCATCATCAAGAGAGGGTTAAAGGTCATGCGTGAGAGAGGCTGACAGCTAGTCTTGAGATGGCTCACCTCCGCGCAGTGTCTCACGAATGATTTACAGTAGAAGAACCGATGGAACAGGATCTGGGCCGTTGCCATGGCGACCTGACAAAACATTGTAAAACATCCAAGCAACTGTGTTTTCATGCTAATGTGGGATGTGTAATATCAAACTAGCATTGAAATCAGCGACAGACTGATATATTAGCCAGGCTTATTTAGAACTCATACAGGCCGGTTGCATAAACCTCTAAGGCTGCTCAAGTTAGACATCACATTTTTTTCTTTAAGACTGTCCTTAGCTTTTTTAAATCAGTTACATAAAAATGTAGATTATCTAATTTGATACCGAAAACTAACTGACTAATATAAGGACTCGGAGTGGTTTCGGACACAGCTTTTGTCTTAACATAATGGCATGTTTATGCAACCGGCCCCAGTTACGTTACTTTTCATATTCAAATCAAGGACTAAGTTGTAAAACTAGTCTAAGACGTTTCAGCAACCAGCTACTGAAATGTACCCTATATGCTTAGAGAAACAATTACATCTGGTCTTAGTCTGGCCAGGTTTAGACCAGCTAACAAGAACCTAGAGCCCCTCTAAATCCGAACTAGACCGGTTTGGCCAATCTGCAGGGATGCCAGATGCCAGCAAGGTTTTCCAGCCCCAAACCTCGTCAAAACCCGCAAGATTATTTTGCGGGGGAGGGGGGGGGGGTATTTTCTCGTTTAAACACATTGAAATCATCAACAAGCTTTAAAATAACCCATTGGTCGGTGTACTTTTGCGTCCATTCGTTTTTCCTTTTTTAACCCGTGATTGAAAAATGAAAAATGAGCGCTTGTTGTATTTTTAAAACGCAAAGTTTAACACCAAAATTTGAATTTGAACTGTAGGCCTATACACCAAATGCTGCGCAAAAATATATATAGCCTATATATACTGACGTATTTTCAGATTTTTGTATGTGACTTTTTGCCCCTTTATTAAACATTTAAAATATTCACAAATGAATTCGGACAAAATGGTTTTCTAAGGCTAAACACTATATTTCTAAGGCTATAGATGATTTATAGGCTATTAATAATAAATATTTCTGAAAAAGTAACGAGGCATTTTAATTGTTTATTAATAAACTAGTATAGTTTTCGGCTGGAAACATACATCTCCGCTGTAAAGCAGATGCGCCTTTAGATAAGAAATTCATATGGATTACATAATCAGACTGTATTTGCTTTCGATTCGAATTTGTTCGTTTAAAAGTGGACATTTCAAGCTTTAGCCTACATAGGCTGTATTTAGGCTACATTTGCGTATTACACGCCATAAAGTGCGTATCATATGCACGGGAAAACTGCGTATCATATACACGCAAAAACTATTTTTGGCGTATAAATGGCGCGAGAAATAACATTCGTTCTATTGATACGCACTTTCATGAGATCGGGCTGAAACAGCTGGCCTGGTTGAATCAGCCGGCACAGACAAATCCGCGAGTAGCTACATTACAGCCTATAAGGCTTAAACTGAGGAGACGAATTTCCAAACCGTTCCCTTTCAAGGCGGTCACTTCGACATTTACGTCGATGACGTAGTATATGAACTCCTCCCCTTCTTCACTTCTGCTGAAATCTTATGGGCTAACGCCAGCTGGAGACAGCTGGCCAATTGACGCAAAATATGCAAATACTGACAAGCGCTGGCAGTATAAATTGCATACGCTTCGTTAATTGCATCAGAATCCTTTTCTTCACGTTCAAATCGACGTGTGCTATTCGAATTGGAAAATATCTACTTACTCGCCATCGTTGAAGGTGCATCTAAAGATACCTCACTGTCTTTGGCATCCGATGGCATCCATCTGCAACTTGTGCTCGGAGCCGATTGTGGCGCCCGACACCCACCTGTTCTGTGTCGCCTGCATGGGCCTGGCCCACGCCGAGAAGGCCCTGTCAGACGACCTCACGTGCGCCCACTGCGCGGACATGCCAGTGCGCGCCCTCAAGGCCAGGAGAGAAACGGCTCGAGCAGCTGCAGGGATTGGTCCCACTGCCGCCAGCGAGCCGCTGGTCGACGAGGCTGTAGCCCACGGTTATGTGCGCATGCCACCCATCGAGGAGACCGTCGCCACTCACCTGTGCCCATCGACGTCTGCACTGGGCGCGGACCGCAGCTTGCCGTCCAAGCCCTGCAGGTTCACGGCCCACCAAGCGGATAAGGCGTACGGAGCGGCAGGAGAGGCAGTATCAGCTCTCCACGCCATGGCTATCTTGCAGGTATTCCAGGCGAAGCTGCTTAAGTCCCTGGATGGCTCCATGGGTTTTCTGGTCGTCCTCCACAGACACCTGTGGCTGACACTGTCAGATGTGAAGGATTCCGACCGGAAAACGTTGCTTAATGCTCCCATCACTCCAGCCGGTCTCTTCGGGAACGCGGTGGAGGCTGTCACGGAGCGTTTCTCGGACACCCAGAAACACGCCAAAGCTATGAGCCACGTGATCCCGCGTCGAGCGCCCCCAGCTCAGCAGCGTTCGTGCTCGTCATCAGCTACTCGCCAGCCCCAGAGCTCTGCTAGACAAGCAGCGGCGCCTCGCACCGAGCCGGATGCTCGCGCTTCCCGGGGCAGACAGTGGCCGGGACCCGGGAGAAAGAGCCAGGGCCAGAGAAGGAGCCCACGCCGAGGGAAGGCCAGCGCGCCCCCCTCCGCGTCAAAGCCGTCTTCCTGACGCCAAGAGGAAGAGAGAGCGCGAAGGAGGACCGGCCTTCATGCACCGTGTTCTTATGCATTGTGTCCCTCATGTTCAGTTGAGCGACGATCGCATATGTGTGAATGTTGCTTGTTCTTCAATAAAAGCATGTATCCCTTCACAAAAGAGCTTTTTCTTCCTCTTGCACCTCACATTGTGTCACCCACCCTCTCACGAGACAGTGCAGGGTCACACTCGATGACTATAATGGCCATCTCATGGGCACGAGATCGCCAGCACCACACTCAGCCCACCGCGAGCCGCACTCCCGCCAGAGTTATCAGCCTCACGGGAGTGCAGCTCCAGTCTAAACACACTGGTGGCGGCTATGACCGCAGTTCGAGCACGCACTCTGAGTCATTTTCTGGGTGCCAGAACGTTCCCGTTCTGAGACAGGAAGTTCTCAGTCTACTCGAGAAAGGAGCGATAGAACCGGTTCCCCCGAACGAGAGGGAGAGCGGTTTCTAAAGCCGCTACTTCGTGGTACCCAAGAGATGGGGGGGGCTCCGTCCGATCCTGGACCTGAGACCCATAAACCGAGCACTTCACAAGCGCGCGTTCAGAATGACAACTGAAGCAAATTCTGGCACAAGTTCGTCCCGGGGATTGGTTTGCTTCAGTGGATTTAAAGGACGCGTACTTTCATATCCAGATAGCAGCGCGCCACAGGCGCTTTCTGAGGTTTGTGTTCGAGGGCACAGCTTATCAGTACTCAGTACTCCCGTTCACATTGGCTCTTGCCCCCCGCACCTTTTCTAAGTGCATGGACGCGGCGCATTCTCCCCTCAGGTCGAGCGGAATGCGCATCCTAAATTATCTGGATGATTGGCTGATTCTAGCCCACTCGCGAGAGGTGCTAATCGGTCATGTGGAAATGCTACTTTGTCACCTGGACTCGCTGGGAATGCGTGTAAACGAAAAGAAAAGCGTGTTCACACCGAGTCAGACCACAACATTTCTGGGGGTGTGCTTGAACTCAATAACGATGCGCGCCCATCTCTCGAGAGAGCGCATAAAGTCTCTGGCTTTGTCTCTAGACCGTTTCAGACCAGGCAGGTCTGTGCCACTAAAGGAATTTCAGAGGCTGTTAGGTCTGTTGGTAGCAGCCTCCCCAGTGTGTCACCTGGGGCAGCTGCATATGCGCCCGCTTCAAATCTGGTTGAAGCTCCGAGTCCCTCAGTGGGAGTGGTCATCCGGCCTCAGGCGCATCACGGTCACTCACAGCTGCATTCGCACTTTGGTGCCGTGGAAAAACCCGGCGTTATTCAGTTCAGGGGTCCCCATAGGTACTGTGGCGCATCGCACCGCAGTCTTGACGGATGCATCAACCTCAGGCTGGGGAACGGTGTGCATGGGCGTGACTGCCTCAGGCTTGTGGACGGAGTCGCAGCGGAAGTGGCATATAAACCGCTTGGAATTGAAGGCGGTATCCTTAGCCCTCAAAGCCTTCCGGTCACAGTTAGAGCGTCAGCATGTACTGATTCGGACCGACAACATGTCGGTGGTCTCATACATAAATCGCCAGGGAGGCGTGCGCTCCAGACCCCTATTCGAGCAGGCGGCGAGCCTCCTGCTGTGGGCAGACCGGCACTTTCTATCCGTGAGAGCAGCGCATATTCCCGGTGTTTTGAATTGCGGAGCGGATATGCTCTCGAGGAATGGGATTCCTCAGGGAGAGTGGAGGCTTCACCCGGGATCGGTGCAGATGATCTGGGATCGATTCGGGAGGGCGGAAGTCGATCTGTTCGCCTCGAGCAAGAACACGCACTGCCAGGCGTTCTTCTCGCTGTCTCGTTCCCCCTTGGGACGGACGACCGACGCCTTGACTTCGCGCTGGCCGAGAGCCAGGCTTTACGCCTTTCCTCCAGTGAAGATTCTGCCTACAGTGTTGTGCAAAATCAGGGAGGAGAAAGCATCTGTGATTCTCGTTGCCCCGAACTGGCCAAATCAGCCCTGGTTCGCGGACATGACGGAATTACTAGTGGACTCCCCGTGGGAAATTCCGCTCAGGAGAGACTTGTTATCGCAGGCGAACGGCACGGTATGGCACCCCAACCCCGGGCTGTGGAACCTTCATGTGTGGCCGCTGCGGGGACTCTGAATGAGCGGGACACTCTGCACTCTCGAGCGATGAGCACTATCTCTGAGGCGCGCGCCCCATCCACTAGGCGTTTATATGCTATCACTTTGGCTTATGATTGCCAGGGGGTGGTCTGTCCCCTCAACATTAAGGCTCATTCGACGAGGGCGATCGAATCTTCGTGGGCCTGGTCCAGAGGTATGTCTATAAGGGACTTGTGTATTGCTGCTGGCTGGTCTTAGAATACATTCGCCATATTTTTTAAATTGGATGTACCCTCTGTTGCATCTCAAGTGCTTTCGGTGAGTTGAGCTTTCAGGTTGTGCATGAATTCTTGGATTTATGTATTGTGCTTATGCAACTGTCGCCGCTTCGCTGCTGACTTGTATTACACTTGCTATTATATCATGTTGTTTCTGCCCTGAATGATTCAGTGCAAGACTTCCCTCTATTTCATTTGCTTGGGATATGCAAATTTTGACAAGGTTTAGAAAGCGCGCTACTGGCTCGCTTCGCCCTTTCAGGAGCTTGTATTTCTAGTAGCACAGCTATTGGATGTGGGTTCAGTCATTCTCGAGTGGGTGGGTTCACTGCTCCACGGCGGGATTTGACACAGTTCCCATACTACGTCATCAACGTAAATGTCGAAGTGACCGCCTTGAAAGGGAACGTCTCCGGTTACTTTCGTAACCTCGGTTCCCTGAAAGGCAGGGAACGAGACATTTACGTCGAACGCCGTGTCGCTTGTTCATTCGAGCGTTCAGTCGTGATTCTGATGCAATTGACGAAGCGTATGCAATTTATACTGCCAGCGCTTGTCAGTATTTGCATATTTTGCGTCAATTGGCCAGCTGTCTCCAGCTGGCGTTAGCCCATAAGATTTCAGCGGAAGTGAAGAAGGGGAGGAGTTCCCATACTACGTCATCGACGTAAATGTCTCGTTCCCTGCCTTTCAGGGAACCGAGGTTACGAAAGTAACCGGAGACGTTTTTTTTAGTTTTTTTTTCCACAGGTGACTTCCCGGGCTCAGTAGGCAATTATCTAAATGCTCCAAGTCAACGCGAATAAAATTGAGAAATAAAATTTCGTAAAATGGAAAAAAGTTTTGTCACTTATTTGATTTTCAATTAAATATCTAAGCATTGCATAAGGAAAATAAGTCTGTATGTGAATATTGTTTCACCATCTAAAAACGAATAAAAAGAAAGCATGTTTTTAGTTAAAAAAGGAATAAAGAATGAACACAAAAGTACACCGAAGGTAGTGGGAGGGAGTGTCTATTGTGAGTTTAGAGGGCACGTCAGAGACAGAGCTGTAGTGTGTGTGTGTGTGTGTGTGTGTGTGTGTTTGTGTGTGTGTGAGTGAGTGAGTGAGTGAGACTACTGCCTGCTGAACAGAGGGTCGCCAAAAGAAGGATCTGAAGTGCCAGTGTTTCGGCTATAAAAACCCGCCGAACTGATCCGAAACCAGCCCAATTTTTATCCACCCGCCCAAACCCATTTTTGCCCGCAAAATAGATTTAAAAACCGCCCAATTGGGCAATCTGGCAACCCAATTTTTTTCTCCACAGAAGGGAATCGTGTTGACAGGTAGTTGCTAGGCAACATAAAACCGGGCGAACCTGAGGCAAAAGGAGCAGAATTCCCGCGTTCTGGATCATCTCACACATCCGGTTTCGTAGCTGCTCCTCCGTGCGCGCGGACAGCCCGTGAGCGCGAGAGGGGCTGCAGTGCACGCGCTCGGGGGGCAACAGGCAGTTCTCCAGCGTGAGCGCGACACCCGAGTAGAGATTTCCCGCGATTATGATCCCGTCACCGGGCAGAATCAGCCTGGTGGCCGCCGCCATTTTGATGTTCACGCGGATTCAGTTCAACACGGTTCACAGCGCCACCTGCAGGCCTGATGGAGCCAACGCAAATATAAAAACATGAAAAATGTATTATACTCAAATATAGTCAAACCAAAATGTATTCAGACACCATATATAATTTTTAATTATTTTACTACTGGTTGCAGCAGGACACTACACTATAGCAAAATAAAGACATATTTTACCCAAAAATTCTTCATACAGTGCACAGTAAAGTTATTAAATGTGGGACCCAAAATGATTCGGACACTGAGCTGATCATGTTTTCTTCAGTGTTTTTCTGTAACTGCTGATGCTCTTTTTACACACAGACTGAACAACATGAAGCATTGCTTGGTCACTGGTGGAGCTAAACTGGTATTATCTAATTGTGTAGTTAAATTTACCAGCTGACAAATATTCAACATAATTCATGTGTGAGAGTCTAACAGAAGGACGGACAAAACCAGTGAAATATCAAGTTCTGGTCATATTTTATTACCATTTTCTAAACTATAGCGAATAAACTGTGATAATGTGATGTTGAAGGAGTCTGAATACACTTTGGTTTGAGTGTATAATAAATAGGATTATCATGAATCCCACAAAAAAGGAGCATTGTATGTATAGTTAATATAGTTATTACTACTACATTAAAACGGACAACTTGGTGTTTAAAACCAAACATTTTTAAGAGTATTTTGCTGCGGTTAAGAGAACTTAAACACTGAACATTATCCGCTTATGGTTCTCATTCGGGCATTTATGGGAACATTCTGGGAATCATTGTTGGCTGGGTGTGTGAGTGAGAGCCTATATATGTAACATTAAGAAAATAGTTTAATACATTATAAACAAGAAACACAATATACACTAATTCCCTCAAAACATACACAAAATTAGAAGATTAAACATTTACTTTAGTAAACTGTTTAGTTATTTTGGCAGATTATCATTGTAATAAATATTTTATTCAGACGTGTAAAATAATATGAAATAATGACAACACTCATCAAATGGTTTATAAGGTTCTTCTCTTTAATAGTGCAGCTCAACATCTCAGTTATCTGGTTAATGATTATCAGTCAAATCAATCCAGTGATAAGAGTGATGATGTTGTACACTCGCTAGGTGGCAGTAGACGCACATATCAGAGATATTAATAACAACTCAGATCTGAAACACTGTAAGTGTGTGTGTGTGTGTGTGTGTGTGTGCAGCAGTGGAGCTTTCAGGTGTCAGGATGGGATTGCATGAGGTTTTCACAACTGTCAATCATATTTTTTTTCAGTTCTCCTCCATTTTCAGTCAGCACTGTGACACACCTGAGGCTTTATATAATGATTCAGAGGAGATTAGCGCATGGTTTAACTCCACTTGCCAAACTGCTATAGACTCTGTGGCTCCATTGAAAACTAGGCAATCTAAAACTAAAGCTGAACCCTGGTTGAATGACACTACCCGTGTTGTCAGACGTGAGTGCCGTAGGGCTGAGCGAAAATGGAAAAAGGATAAACTACATGTATCTTTACAAATGTTAAGGGACTGCTGGCGGCATTATCAAACAAGTTTGAAAGAAACTAAAGGAAATATTTCGCTGAAATTATTCAGTCAAATTGGAACAAGCCTCGTGTTTTGTTTAAGACCATTGACTCAGTTCTTTAATGTACTGATAACTGTCTGTTTTGATGCCGCCTATGGTGTGTGTGAAAAGTTTTTGCACTTTTTTATTGATAAGGTCACTACCATTAGGGCTCAAATCTCACCTTTGGCTTATGACCCCTCAATCACTGTCCACTGCTCGGGTGTCTTTGACAAGTTTGAACTTGTGACGTTGTCTGTTTTACAGAAGATTGTTAGCCATTTGAAGCCCTCAGGTTCTCCAAATAATACTATCCCTCCTCGACTTTTTAAGGAGGTTGTTCCTACTATAGGGCTATCTACTATAGGTTCCTACTATCTATCCTTGCAGTTTTAAATAGCAGTCTTTCCTCAGGGGTGGTCCCTAAACTTTTTAAACATACAGTAGTGCAACCCTTAATAAAAAAAACCTGGTCTGGTTCCTGCAGATCTCGCAAATTTTAGACCGATATCTGAACTATCCTTTCTGTCAAAAATCCTTGAAAAGATAGTTTGCAGTCAATTAATGGTTTTTAATGATATTCTTTTAGCTACTGACTCTGGGGATTGTGTTATTCTTGTGCTTCTTGATCTGACAGCCGCTTTCGACACAGTGGACCATGAAATCCTGATCTCTCGTTTGGAGCGGTGGGTGGGCATCAAGGCCATTGCACTGAAATGGTTCATGTCCTACTTGGAAGGTAGAACTTTCTGTGTTAGCTGTGGAGATTATGTGTCCTCCTCTGCACCTCTGTCTTGTGGGGTTCCACAGGGCTCAATTGTAGGCCCTCTTCTCTTCTCTCTTTATTATGCTCCCGCTTGGTTCCATACTTAGGAAGCATGGTATGTCTTTCCACTGTTATGCAGACGATAGTCAGATCTATGTACCTCTAAAAAAGAATAAAACTGTTGGTCCATTACTTAAATGTCTTGATGATATAAAGGCCTGGATGGCTCTTAACTTTTTAAGACCCTTAAGTTTTAAGGGTCAGTGGGTCCTCTATTGCTCGTCTCCAGATGGTGCAAAACGCTGCTGCACGTCTTTTAACTGGAACACGTAAATACGAGCACATTTCCCCTATTTTATCCTCACACCATTGGCTGCCTATATATCAAAGGATCCATTTTAAGATTCTTTTATTTGTGTTTAAAGGTCTAAATGGTCTTGCCCCACCTTACATCTCTGAGCTGCTACACCCCTATAGGCCCACCCGTTCTCTCAGGTCAGCTGACCAACTGCTCCTAAGTGTGCCTAAAACAAAGCGCAAGCTAAAAGGGTACTGTACAGCACTTTGTGTCCATTTTGGATTTTAAAGTGCTTTATAAATAAATTTTGATTGATTGATTTTTTTTTACATAAATTTGAATTGTTATTTTCATTAGGGTTTTAAAAATTTAAAAATCTAACAAATCCATAACTTTTGAACGGCATAGTTGAGTATGTAATCCAGTTCAGGTTTTACATTTACCTGTAAAGTGTGTGTTACAGTAAGTGTGTGTTTAGTGTGTGCCGTGCAGCAGAGCCCCTCCGGTACACCGGCGACACACACACACACACGGCTGCCGCGGCTCAGATGCGTTAGCTGCATGGACAGTGTGTGTGGTACACCGAGGAAGAGGAGGCGAAGGCTGATCTTCATTCTTCCATCTCACCCAGTAGCCCAGAAGCCCCGCCCCCTGCCAATCAACCTGCACCAGGCCCCGCCCACTGGGGGGGGGGGGGGTCAACCGGAGGTCAGCGAGCGGCGGGAGAACTGAAACACACATCACTAATCAACACTCTTAATTAGCATAAACAGGAAGTAGGTGAGGTACCTTCAGGTGTGCAGGCTCGGACTGACAGCGCCCTCTGCTGGCCGGAGGAGTGCAGCGCAGTCACAGTGATCAGGTACTCAGTGAGTGGGCGGAGCTCTGGTGGGAGGCGGGGTCACATTAACATATATACACATAAGTGAAAACCTCTTATAGATGCAATGCTCTCATCTCTCATTCTAATATTTAACCCTCAAACTAACTCACTTAATTTTGACACATTTCTCAGAAAGCAAGACTTAATATCTTCAGTCATTCTGCTTCTTAAATGTATCTTGATTTAATAATGTTTAGATATTTATGCAGGAAAACGAGACCAAAAATAAGGTATTAACGGTTTTTGTTTTTTTGCAGAGTGGATTGATAACATCTCAGTATTTTAGAATGAAACTACGGAAGCCCTGAACCGCAACTTAAAGTAAATAAAAAATCCGTAAAAAAAAACAAATCTAGCATTTTGAGATTAAAGTCGAAACATTTCGCCTATAGGCTACTGCGCCGAAATACACTTTACAGGCGAAAACACTTTTCAGTCTGGATGGCGATCTTTATGAATGAATGAATAAGGCATTTGTCGCTTTCATGTCTACACCCAAAGCGCTTTATAATCATATCAGTGAATCTCCTCAACCACCAGCGGTTATGCAAATATATTATATGTGAGGATATCGCGGGATCCGGCCGAATGACTGGATGCAGAACGATGCAGTGAACATGTCTCCAGCAAGGGTTTACGGTGAAGAGGGACACAGTAGTTCCTGTTAGTGTTCTCTGCCCAGATGGCGAATACAGACGAGCACGAACACACGCTTCGAGTCAACGCGCCTCATAAAGTTTGGACCGGGATCAAACAAATGGTAATGCCATGTTGGTAGATCAGCACCTGTAGAATTTCCTTTGCTGAAATCCCAGATAAAAGTAAAAAGCTACTATAACTGTACGTTCACACCGCCGCCGACTTGAGCGGCAAAGAAGCTCTGGCCGCCGTGTCGAGGACGCTTGTCGAAAAGTACGGCGAGTTGTTGACGCTTTGGACGCTCTGACGTAGCATGGAGAAGAGAAGTGTCACAACATGAAATATAATAAACAGAAAAAACAAGAAATACATTGAAGAAACCTTTTGTAATGACAGCATTTTTATAACCGTTTTGGTCACATTTGGTCGGGGGAAAAAAATTAGCTATTATTATTATTATTATTATTTGCATTAGTGCAATTGGTCAAATCGGTGTTACCGTGAGCAAATGAATTGCATTCCCGCTTAAAACGAGCGTTCGTAAATATTTCAAATAAAAGTTGCGCTCATTCTCAAACGTGTATCACTGGATCATTATGGATAATCGCGGAGTTGTTGTGTTTGCTGCTGCTGTTTTATATTTGCGGAAAAGACGTCAGAGATTTTGGGTTCATGACACCCTCCAGGACCGTTATCAGGAGAGTGTCACCGGCTGGTGCAGCAGCTGCGGCTCGATGGCGACAGGGTTTTCTCGGAACTAATGTTTTAGTAGGAACGAAATATCGTGTGTTTCCCCGGAATCAGCCAGCGCGAAGGACGTATTCCGATTGGTTGCTGGCGTTTTGCCGCGTCATAGCTCATTACCATAAAGTTGAGCTACTTTCAACTTTCTGATTGACGCCCAAAACGCGACGCCGATGGATTTGCCGCTCCTCAGCTGAGAGAAGCAGCTCCCATTGAAAATGTATGACTTCCAGCCGCAAATTATTTGAATATGTTAAGTTTAATTCTGAAAAACTTCAAACTTAATTTTACTCGCCAGGTCAATAAAGAAACAGTAGGGGCCCTATCTTGCACCAGCGCGATTGCCTTTGTACAGCGACGCGTGTATCATTCGTATTTCCCTCCACCGACGCGCGCACACACTAGGGAATGGACTCGCGCTCTCTGCGCGGTTCAGCGCAAAAAAGGAGGCGTGTTCCGGCGCAAACAATCCCTGGTGCTATTCTGCAGTTCCACTGACCAGAAAACCCTAGTCTAGAGTCAGTGGCGCGTTGCGCGCACATTCAGATGCTATTTAAGCGCGCATGCGTGGCCATAATACAGTGTGAACAACGCGCACACACTGAAGAGGATTCTCTCATCTACAAAGATGCATTTTACTTTTTACAAATGATACATTATTATAAGGAAAAATATTAAAACACGAGGGAAATCATTGTTGTGTTCATGACGATAGGAAAAATAGGCATAAAGCTTACACATTTACCCAGATTATTATATGCATGTTTAACCGAAGCTAATCTGGGTGGGTTTGTCCATCCCCAGTGTCACTTCTCTTTCTTTCACGGCCCTGACGAGAGCATCGATCTCCTCGGCTGTGAACCGGTTCTGAAGCGGCTGATAAATGCGCCGTGAAACATGCGCTCCTCGTCCATCATGCTCTTAAAGGGAATGGGAGATGACGCTCTGATTGGTTTATTGCACGTTACACCCAAACCACACCTATGAATAATGAATACTTCAGACCCCTTTTAGATTTGGGTCGAGCGAGAGTCATCTATCCCGCGGTTAAACAGCAACAGCGCCGAGATCCGACAGAGTTACTCGCGCTTTGCGCTTGACACT
>CM060637.1:470000-482500 GCA_030578275.1 Meda fulgida
TAGCAACACCCGTGAAACTGGTCAAACGCTATAGGGGCTGCATAGCAACACCCTTAAAACTAGCCAGAACGCCATAGCAACTCCCGTGAAACTGGCCAAAACACCATATCAGCTGCATAGCAACACCCGTGAAACTGGCCAAAACACTATATCAGCTGCTTAGCAACACCCGTGAAACTGGCCAAAACACCATATCAGCTGCATAGCAACACCCTTAAAACTAGCCAGAACACCATAGCAACACCCGTGAAACTGGTCAAACGCTATAGCAGCTGCATAGCAACACCCTTAAAACTAGCCAGAACGCCATAGCAACTCCCGTGAAACTGGTCAAATGCTATAGCAGCTGCATAGCAACACCCTTGAATCTGGCCAAAACACCACATCAGCTGCATAGCAACACCCTTAAAACTAGCCAGAACGCCATAGCAACACCCGTGAAACTGGCCAAAACACCATATCAGCTGCATAGCAATACCCGTGAAACTGGCCAAAATACCATAACAGCTGCATAGCAACACCCTTAAAACTAGCCAGAACGCCATAGCAACACCCGTGAAACTGGCCAAAACACCATATCAGCTGCATAGCAACACCCGTGAAACTGGCCAAAATACCATATCAGCTGCATAGCAACATCCTTAAAACTAGCCAGAACGCCATAGCAACACCCATGAAACTGGCCAAAACACCATATCAGCTGCATAGCAACACGCGTGAAACTGGCCAAAACACCATATCAGCTGCATAGCAACACCCTTGAATCTGGCCAAAACACAATAGCAGCTGCATAGCAACACCCTTAAAACTGGCCAGAACACAACAATGACTCAAAACATCATAACTGCATAGCAACAGCCATGAAAATGGGCAAAACACCAGTGCAATTGCATAGCAGCAGGGCAGCATTAGCAGTGGTTCAGTGGTTCATGTGGGTTGTCTACAAACCGGAAGGTTGGTGGTTCAATCCCTGGTTCCACCTGACCAAATGTCGAGGTGTCCATGTAAACACCTAAATGTCACCTAATGTAAACCTCCAAATGTCGTGGTTAGATAGACACCGAACCCCAGCTGTGTGTGCGTGTGTGTGTGTGCGTGTGAGAGACACCTAACCCCCGCTGCTCCCGACGAGCTGGATGGCGCCGTGCATGGCTGACACCGCCGTCGGTGTATGAATGAGTGAGTGAATGTGAGGCAAAATGTAAAGCGCTTTGGCCATTGGGTCTGTGCAAGCGCTATATAAATGCAGTCCATTTACCATAGTAACACTTACAATGATTCAGAACATTAAGCAACAGCAACATCCTCGAAACTACCTGGAATGCCACTTCACATGCATGGCAACACCCTAGCAACCACTCACAACATCGTTCAGGCACAACTCTCTTTTTTCATTCATGTACAAATCTCTCTCCTCGGTACATACCGATCACCAGTGTTGGGGAAAGTTACTTTACTACCTTTACTACTTTGTGTTACTGTTACTCCCTAAAAAAAGTAACGGATCGAGTTGTTTTTTAAGTAATGTGTTACATCACTTTTGCCTTGCTTTTTGTCACCTGGGCTGGGCTTGCTTGTTTGTGTAAAGTCCCTTTCCCTGCAGTGAAGCAGTGAAGTGAAGTGAAGTGAATGATCCGGATCTTACTTTAGCAATAAAAATACAAAAATGAAACACAAATGTGATTTTTTATCTAAAGTCATAGATGCTTAAGTCATAGATAAAAGTGCTTTTGAACATATTGGTATGCAATTCAGATAACTGGAGGTCAGCGACAAAGATGTCGGAAAAAAAAAAGAATATTAAATACGTAAAGAATATTTGTGTTATTTAACATTTTCAATTGTTGCAGGTTTGTGTAATTTTCTGAGTCTGCATTTCACTGTGTGTAGTCATACGGAGGAATACTGAATGTGTGTTTGTGCCCGTGAGAAGAGTAAGCGCTCACACTACAATACCCATCATGCACTTGAGGACAGGACAGCTCAGTCAATACATGGGATAACAGTTACTTGTGTTACTTATTTAGAAAAATAGATATTTTGTTTTTATATGTAAAAGTAATGCGATACTTTACTAGTTACTTGAAAAAGTAATCTGATTACATAACTTGCATTACTTGTAATGCGTTCACATGCCGATCACATTCATACCATCTGAGTTTGTCATTTTTTAATGCCACTCTTACCCAGAGACTGTAATAAAGACATTAAGAGACAGAGATGATTCTGTCAACAGCTTTACTGTCATAATGATCATAATTACATTACATCATTATTTTATAATATGACACTGACACTGCTGTGATTCCTGTCACAAATATCCTAACATTCTTAAAGGTGCAGTGTGTAAGTTTAGCGCATCTAGTGGTGAGGTTGTGAATCGCACCCAAGAGAAGTTACGGTGGCCGACAGGAAGTGATGTTGTCGTCTGAGACAGCAGAGAGTAGCAGTTAAACAATGAGGTTTCTTTAAAAAGATGAATTAAGAAATTATGTTTACTTAATTATTCAGTAAAAATGAATATTATTGAGAATATTATTGTGACTTTTTCATCGTTGTGTCAGTGTTTTATTCGCTGACTTTAGCAGCTTCTTTACACGAAGAACAACTGTGAGGAAACGCGTGTGTCCGCTCAGGGCCACCGTAGAAACATTTGAATGTAAGGAGACCCGCGGTGTGTGTGTGTGTGTGTGTGTGTTGAGAGAGAAATGCTCATTCTAAGCTAATAAAAACATAACGGTTCATTATGTAAGATCTTTATACACCACTGACAACAGTTATGAATATGATACTGCATTTCTGTCAACAGATCCTCCTAAATATTACACACTGCACCTTTAAATCAAGATAAATATACAGAAGCAAAATGACTAAAGATATTAAGGTTCCCCTGTAGTCAATATTTTTATCCCTTAAAAATCATCTTTTGATCATCAAAATTACATATTTAGTTTTTCCTTGAGAAAATGTTATCATGCTTTAAATATCTTGAATATAACTCGACACCCTTGCCTCATTTAGTATGCGTGGTTCTCTGAATATGCAAATGAGCCCCGCCTCCACTCACTCACTCACTCAGAGATCCACTGGTTGACGAGCACACGTTGATCTGATTGGTTACAAGGTCGTTTGTGACGTCAGAAACACCAGCGATTTCACACCGTGTTTTTGAGACTGTCTGTGGTTCACTGCAGTTTTAAGCGGAAAATACTCAGCAATGCTGTCGACTTATGAACTTACACATGTGTGTCTTAAAGCATATTAAAAACACCACATATACATAAACAACAGTAAAAGCTGGATTTTCTCCACAGGGGGACTTTAAGATTTGATTAAAAATGGTGAGGGAGGAAGAAAATATATTTTTTGCTTTCTTTTAACAGTCATGAATTTGACGCTATAAAAACCAAACAAGAATAAAAAGAGCAATAATTACTCGCGTCACACAGAGCTTTTAGTCATGTTTTGGAGTTTGATAGTCTTGGTCACTACGAACGAGAAGATCTTAAAAAACACTTTTTGTGTGTGTCTGGAACATCGTGAGGCGATTAAATAATGTCCTGTTGAACTGTTGCTTTCAGCAGAAACTCTTTCAGCTGTAGGAGTTCTCATCTCTCCATTCGCTCAGTCCATCTTTCTCTCCGCTGACTGTCATTATTTGTCATTACCTCGACCCTCTCTCCTCCCATTACGTCGCCATGGCAAAGGTCCAGCCGCTGCCTGTTGTCATGGTGACACATCACAGTGTGCACTGTGTGGATACGAGTTTTGCATATGCAGATCACAGGCTGAGTGTGTTTAGAAGGTCAAAGGTCAAACTGGCCGTGTGTAAATCTGACCCGTGAGCTCAAACTTCTCCAAGAACAATTTATGAAGTTCTGGTTCTTCGGGACTTTCTTGACGAGTGAACGCGCCCTATATATCAGGACTAATGCATTTATGACAGCGAGATATTTGTATGTTTTGTGACACTGATGTGGAAATGAAGTCCAGCACAGGTGTGATTTCAGAAGGTTTATTCACATTACTGCACAGACGAATAAACACACGACAGGTCAACACTAGTACGCCACTGTCACACCGGTTGTCTGTAATGCCTCGTTATCTTCAGAAAAAAAAAATTCATAGCGATACTGTATTATTGATGTACAATTTTTTTACGCTGCTATATATTGCACGCAAACTGACTTTTCCACATGTGCGGAAGTAGTTTTAAAATATAAAATGTAACAGGGTTACAACTTTAGGTTACACTTTATTTTAAGGTGTCATTCTTACAGTGTAATTATGTATTTAAGTACTGTAATAATAATTAACTTCATGTACTTACTATAGGGTTTGTTTGAGGGATAGTTGGATGTAATTATGCATAATTTACTCTTATATCTATGGTAAGTACATGTAACATTATGTAACAAGGACAATGTAAAATAAAGTGTTACCCAATTTTACTAGTTCACGGTAACACTGCTTGAATTTCTTATTAATTTCTATGTGGAAAGATTATTTTGGCTGAAACAAGCCTCCATATAATCCTCGTTTTGGTGGTTCCATATATTATGTTACATGTGTTACATTATTGTGTGCATTTACAGATACGCCGCCGCTGTCCCATGACGTCACTCACTCCTGAGATTGGTGTGTGTGCCTGTCGGTCAAACCCAGGCGTAGAAGTCCCGCCTCCAGCCCAAGCCCCGCCCTTGGTACCGGGCTCCTGTGATTGGCTGGAAATATAAAAGTAGGTGGAGCCTCCTGAGCAGAGCGCAGAATGTCGCCGCAGCAACCACGACAAGCGGTGACATCATGATGAAGCCCAGGATGATGAGGGCGGAGCAACTGTTGTCGTCCAGGTATTGGCAGAGAGGAGCCGAGGACGCCACCACCTGTAGGAGATAAGGAGATCAGAAGAACAGGAGATTAGGAGAACAGGAGATCAGGAGATCAGCAGATCTGGAGAACATGAGAAAAGGAGAAAAGGAGAAGAGGATAACAGGAGAAGAGGAGAAGAGGAGAAGAGGAGAAGAGGAGAACAGGATAACAGGAGAAGAGGAGAACAGGATAACAGGAGAAGAGGAGAACAGGATAACAGGAGAAGAGGAGAACAGGAGAACAGGATAACAGGAGAAGAGGAGATCAGGAGAACAGTAGAAGAGGAGATCAGGAGATCAGGAGAACAGGAGAAAAGGAGAAAAGGAGAAGAGGAGAACAGGAGATCAGGAGATCAGGAGAACAGGAGAAAGGGACAAAAGGAGAAGAGGAGAACAGGATAACAGGAGATCAGGAGAACAGGAGAAAAGGAGAAGAGGAGAACAGGATAACAGGAGAACAGGAGATCAGGAGATCAGGAGATCAGGAGAACAGGAGAAAAGGAGAAAAGGAGAAGAGGAGAACAGGAGAAGAGGAGAATAGGATAACAGGAGAACAGGAGATCAGGAGAAGAGGAGAAGAGGAGATCAGGAGAACAGGAGAACAGGAGAAGAGGAGATCAGGAGAACAGGAGAAGAGGAGAAGAGGAGATCAGGGGAACAGGAGAACAGGAGATCAGGAGAACAGGAGAACAGGAGATCAGGAGAACATGAGAAAAGGAGAACAGGAGAAGAGGAGAACAGGAGAAGAGGAGAACAGGAGAACAGGAGAACAGGAGAAGAGGAGATCAGGAGAACAGGAGAAAAGGAGAAAAGGAGAAGAGGAGAACAGGAGAAGAGGAGAAGAGGAGAACAGGATAACAGGAGAAGAGGAGAACAGGAGATCAGGAGAACAGGAGAACAGGAGAAAAGGAGAAGAGGAGAACAGGATAACAGGAGAACAGGAGATCAGGAGATCAGGAGAAGAGGAGAACAGGAGAACAGGAGATCAGGAGAAGAGGAGATCAGGAGACCAGGAGAACAGGAGAAAAGGAGAAGAGGAGAAGAGGAGAACAGGAGAACAGGAGATCAGGAGAACAGGAGAAGAGGAGATCAGGAGAACAGGAGATCAGGAGAACAGGAGAACAGGAGAACAGGAGATCAGGAGAACAGGAGATCAGGAGAACAGGAGAAGAGGAGAACAGGAGATCAGGAGAACAGGAGATCAGGAGAACAGGAGAAGAGGAGAACAGGAGAAGAGGAGAAGAGGAGAAGAGGAGAACAGGAGATCAGGAGAACAGGAGAACAGGAGAAGAGGAGAACAGGAGCACAGGAGAAGAGGAGAACAGGAGAACAGGAGAACAGGAGAAGAGGAGAAGAGGAGAACAGGAGATCAGGAGAACAGGAGATCAGGAGAACAGGAGAAGAGGAGAAGAGGAGAAGAGGAGAACAGGAGAACAGGAGAACAGGAGATCAGGAGAACAGGAGAACAGGAGAAGAGGAGAACAGGAGATCAGGAGATCAGGAGATCAGGAGATCAGGAGAACAGGAGAACAGGAGAAGAGGAGAACAGGAGAACAGGAGAAGAGGAGAACAGGAGAACAGGAGATCAGGAGATCAGGATAACAGGAGAACAGGATAACAGGAGAAGAGGAGATCAGGAGATCAGGAGAACAGGAGAAGAGGAGATCAGGAGATCAGGAGATCAGGAGAACAGGAGAAAAGGAGAAAAGGAGAAGAGGAGAACAGGAGAACAGGATAACAGGAGAACAGGAGAACAGGAGATCAGGAGAACAGGATAACAGGAGAAGAGGATAACAGGAGAACAGGAGAAGAGGAGATCAGGAGATCAGGAGAACAGGAGAAAAGGAGAAAAGGAGAAAAGGAGAACAGGATAACAGGAGATCAGGAGATCAGGAGATCAGGAGAACAGGAGAAAAGGAGAAAAGGAGAAAAGGAGAAGAGGAGAACAGGAGAACAGGAGAACAGGAGAACAGGAGATCAGGAGAAGAGGAGAAGAGGAGAAGAGGAGATCAGGAGAAGAGGAGAACAGGAGAACAGGAGATCAGGAGATCAGGAGAACAGGAGAACATGAGAAAAGGAGAAGAGGAGAACAGGAGAACAGGAGAAGAGGAAAACAGGAGATCAGGAGATCAGGAGATCAGGAGAACAGGAGAAGAGGAGAACAGGAGAACAGGAGAAGAGGAGAACAGGAGATCAGGAGATCAGGAGATCAGGAGAACAGGAGAACAGGAGAAGAGGAGAACAGGAGATCAGGAGATCAGGAGATCAGGAGAACAGGAGAACAGGAGAACAGGAGAAGAGGAGAACAGGAGAACAGGAGAAGAGGAGAACAGGAGATCAGGAGATCAGGAGAACAGGAGATCAGGGCTGCACAATTCATCGAATTTATAATCACGATTACGATTACGGATAACATGATTACGTAATAGTTCAAAAACCTCGAGATTACAAAAACAAAGTTAACTTAACGCTTAAGTGCTTAAAGGGATAGTTCACCCAAAAATGAAAATTAGCCCATGATTTACTCTTCCTCAAGCCATCCCGCCGGAGCCGTGTTTTATGATGGACAGATGCACTTTTATGATGGAAAGATGCACTTTTATGATGGACAGATGCACTTTTATGATGGATAGATGCACTTTTATGATAACTTTTATGATGGATAAATACACTTTTATGATGATAGATGTACTTTTATGATGGACAGATGCACTTTTATGATGGATGGATGGACTTTATGATGGAGAGATGCACTTTGATGATGGAGAGATGCACTTTTATGATGGAGAGATGCACTTTTATGGACTTCAAAAGAGAAATGCTCATTCACTGCCATTATAAAGGTTGGAAAAGCCAGGATATTGTTTAATATAACTCTGATTGTGTTCGTCTGAAAGATATACACCTATGTCATATACACCTAGGATGAGTTGAGGGAGAGTAAATCATAGGCCAATTTTCATTTTTGGGATAACTATCCCATTAAGAGGTGTGTTTAGAGCATGTTACGTTGCGAGAGGCGAATCACGACTACATCAGAGAACCCAGAACAATAGGAATGACCAGTGACGTAAGTGTTCGCTGAAATAAAGTGTCTCATATCAGAAAAACAGACATGAATGAACATCAGAAGGTATGTTGTTTCAACCGTGGAAAGACGTCAGTACACTCCGTTTTTCAAGTTCAAATTCACTGACGTTAATCTACAAACTCTCCTGACTGCTTTGTCGGAAAAAAAATGGTGCAGCGCTACAGGATATTATGTGTCTGTGTGCACATTTGTGTGTGTGTGTGTGTGTGTGTGTGTGTGTATTGGTACCCGCGAGTGGCACAGAAAGCCGGCGTACAGCAGCAGGCCGGCGGGCAGCAGAATCAGACTGAACACCAGGACCATCAGCCCCACACACAACAGCAGCAGCAGAACGTCCCACAGCAGCAGGACCAGCGTCCACAACACACACTCGCATCGGCCCCGTCGAGGGCCCCACACCCCACCGTCACACTGAGCCACAGGAGGAGGAGCGAGCATCCGGACCCCGTCACACACGTCAAAGTCTTCATCCCCGCCACCGTCATCTAACAGCACCGCCATACCACACATCCTCAACACACACACACACACACACACAAACACACACACACACACATGTTAGTGTTTATTGTTTTACATCTGTAGTTTTGTTCACACCAAGCGGAAGCCTCCCAGTCTCTCTCTTAAAGCCAGTCACTTAAACTGCAGTTCCTCGACTGGCCACTAGAGGCCGGCTGCAGAAGAGACTCAATCCCATAAACCCCCATGTTAAAATGCCCAACTTTACAGCAGAATAAACATGTTTACAGTCTGGGGCAAAACGTGGTTTTGGTCTATATCGCTAATGTTGCCCTTCATGATGACTGTGAGGCGGTGAATATTTCTATAACTCATCCGTTTAAATTATATTAAGTTCTGCATAATTAAGGGCGTGGCCACTTGAGTGACAGGTGGATTGCCGCTGATGTCACTACTAGCCGTTTGTCTCCTAGCGTTAGCATCACGTCACCTCAGCTAATCCGCCTCGCCGCACATTTTCTTTAATCCGGGAGTGACGCGCAGCCAAGACGGCCGGCTCCGCCCACTTTGGGCTTCAGACACGCTCTTAAGAATATTAAGAATACAGCCGCAAGCAGCAATTATCGGGGTTCAAGTGTTTTAAAGGGGTGGTTGATTATGATTTTACTTTTTTAACTTTAGTTAGTGTGTAATGTTGCTGTTTGAGCATAAACAACATCTGCAAAGTTACGACGCTAACAGTTCAACGCAAAGGGAGAGATTTTTCTCTTACAGAAATCGCTTTTTAAGGACTACAACAAAGGGCTGGTAGGAACTACACAACATTCCTCACGGTGACATCACTAACCCTAAAATCTACATAAATCCCGCCCCCGCGAACACGATTTATAGATGATCATGACAGAATATGCTAATCAATGACTAGAAGATAACTCTACATAAGCAACATAAATTCATCAACTAACCGTTCAGAAATGTCCTGTTGCTTCTAGATGTTGACACTTCTTGAGTCTCTCCATCTTTGTCTGACTCCTCCGGTTTGAACATAAAAGGCTAAAAGTTTTTTAAATATTCAGTGCGTGTGCATGTGTGTGTGTGTGTGTGTGTGTGAGAGTGTGTGTGTGTGTGTGTGTGTGTGTGTGTGTGTGTGTGTGTGTGTGTGTGTGTGTGTGTGTGTGTGTGTGTGTGTGTGTGTGTGTGTGTGTGTGTGAGAGAGTGAGTGAGTGTGTGCGTGTGCATGTGTGTGTGTGTGTGTCTGTAAGGTAATCGGAGCTGCTAACACACAAGCTCTTGAAGCTCCGCCCTCTGTGTCGGGAGCAGCAGCTCATTTGCATTTAACGATGTGTTTTTGCTCACCCTCAAAAAGTAACAATTTTAACATGCCAATATCTGTGGGGTATTTTGAGCTAAAACTTCACACACACACTGGGGACATCAGGGACTTATTTTACATCTTGTGAAAAGGGCATTATAGGACCCTTTTAAGGGCTTTAAGTACAAGCTTATTGACCTTGAGAGCCCCGAAAATTGTGAATTTGACTCAAAATTTTATCGAGGTTGAGCCAAAAAGCTAGGACAAGATCGTGAAAGTTGGTTTTTGAAATAATCTCCAATATTTAACAAACGATTCGAATTACAGTGGCGGTCCTAGTGGAAAAGTTGCTCAGAATGAGGAGTTCTACCATGAGTTTTGAATGTTGTGGGTGTGTGCAAAAAATACACAATCCTTTAAGCATGAGAAAACGTGAAGGCGCCCCCCAGTGGCCGATTTCTTTTTTCCGATTCCGTTTTTTCCATGTTATAGAGCCACCAAGTGGCGAGTCGCAGCGCTTCTCCTCGAGCTTAAACTCTGACTGAAGAGTAAAGTCCACACTAACTATAACATAATAAGTTGGTGTTGAACCCTAAAGTCACTGTTCTTGGTGTGAACGGGCCCTTATTCTGTGTCCTGTTTTGTTGTCATGCTAATAGAACCAATCTGAAACGGCCTAACACTGGGTTTATTCACACTTCACATAAATACACTGTTCACACAACAAAACATAGGTTTCAGGTGCTGAAATCTGATTTGTTTGTTTAATCAGAATCTAGTATCTAGTGTGAATGATATTATTTACTGAATGATGGAAAAAAGGATCTGACTGTACATGTACACATACACTTTCACATTTAATGTTTTTTTGCAGACTACAAACAGCTAAACAGATTTGAGTCAGTCTCAGAAATGTAAAAAAAAAAAAATTCCGCCCTTCTTTAGAAAGACATAAACACAATATATTGAGAAAACAACTATGACAATAAAGATGTAGAGATGAGTGAGTCAGATCAATGTTTCTGTACAGAAAAATGGGAAAAAATAAAACATATGATCAAACTCAAGAAAAAAGCAGGGCTTGAAATGATTTTAGGTTCATGGGAATTATGATATTTTAGAACTGATTGTTTTGTTTTTTATTAATGACACACAATGCAACATAACCCAAACATCATTCAGAAACGTTCCAAGCCTTTACTTGAGGGCGTTGCCTCACTAAACAACATAAAAGTACATTTGATTGAACTGTTTTCACTACTGTATATAGCACTATTAACATTATATTTCAATAAACGGAGTTCTTTGAGAATTCGTTAAAACTAAAACTAAAACCTGACAATCCGTACACATGCAACTGTGATTGATTGATTGATTTATTGATTGACTTCTCCAGTCAGTCTGGACACTTCACGAACAAATACTTGGGAATCAGAGCAGAACTGAATAAACACTTTTCGCGCGCTTTTATTTAAGCGTCTTTTTGGCGCGTTCCGAGTTAACGGCATTTCACGGAATCGGATATACTGACCGGAATGCGCCGAGATGCGCATAATAAGCAGGCTATTGAGACAGTATGTGAACACCCGAAAATCCTCTAGATCCGTGTCGTCGGAGCGAATATTACTACAGTTTGAGAAAAGAGCTGTGATAAAGACAAACTCAGAGAATACAGGAAGAAGTTTTCAGCGTCTTACCTGATGTAGAGCTGAGGTGATTTTATCCCGTTATCCAGAGGATACTAACATCACACAGAGAGAGAGAGAGACGAAGAGAGAGAGAGGGAGGGAGAGAGAGAGGGAGCGAGAGAGAGAGAGAGAGAGAGACAGAGAGAGAGGGAGAGACGTGGAGAGAGAGAGACAGAGAGAGAGGGAGAGAGACGAAGAGAGAGAGAGGGAGGGAGAGAGAGAGGGAGCGAGAGAGAGAGAGAGAGACGAAGAGAGAGAGAGGGAGGGAGAGAGAGAGGGAGCGAGAGAGAGAGAGGAGAGGAAGAGAGAGACGGAGAGAGAGGGAGGGAGAGAGAGAGACGGAGAGAGAGAGAGAGGGAGCGAGAGAGAGAGAGAGAGAGAGAGAGAGGGAGAGAGAGAGAGACGTGGAGAGAGAGAGACAGAGAGAGAGGGAGAGAGACGAAGAGAGAGAATGAGAGAGAGAGAGAGAGACGAAGAGAGAGAATGAGAGAGAGAGAGAGAGAGAGAGAGAGAGAGACGTGGAGAGAGAGAGACAGAGAGAGAGGGAGAGAGACGAAGAGAGAGAGAGGGAGGGAGAGAGAGAGGGAGCGAGAGAGAGAGAGAGAGAGAGAGAGATGGAGAGAGAGAGAGAGGGAGCGAGAGAGAGAGAGAGGAGAGGGAGAGAGAGACGGAGAGAGAGAGGGAGCGAGAGAGAGAGAGGAGAGGGAGAGAGAGAGGGAGAGAGAGAGGGAGCGAGAGAGAGAGAGGAGAGGAAGAGAGAGACGGAGAGAGAGGGAGGGAGAGAGAGAGAGAGAGAGAGAGAGAGGGAGAGAGAGAGACGGAGAGAGAGAGAGAGGGAGCGAGAGAGAGAGAGAGGAGAGGGAGAGAGAGACGGAGAGAGAGAGAGAGAGAGAGAGAGAGAGAGAGGGAGAGAGAGAGACGGAGAGAGAGAGAGAGGGAGCGAGAGAGAGAGAGAGGAGAGGGAGAGAGAGACGGAGAGAGAGAGGGAGAGAGGGGGGGGGGGGGGGGGGGGAGGAGAGAGAGCGTGAGAGGTAGAGGACACGGATGGATAAGAGGTTTAAATTAGTTTCCTCCAAAATACC
>CM060637.1:487500-500000 GCA_030578275.1 Meda fulgida
CCTTTACCACAGACACCATATTTTCAATATCCTTTTGACTATTAACTATTATTATAACATCGTCAGCATATGCTGACACCTGATGCTGTAACTCTGTGCAATGCAATGATAAACCCACAATTTTGTTTCTTAGCTTAATTAACAAAGGTTTAATAGGGAGTATAACATACCTGATAGCGCACACCCTTGTCTTATACCCCTACTGATATTAAACGGGGCGCTTAAACCACCATTGACTTTCAGCATGCTTTCAATGCTCTGGTACAACACTCGAATCATTTTAACAAATTTTAATCCAAAACCAAAAGACTCTAAAGTCTTCCACAGATATTGAAGTTCAATTCTGTCAAAGGCTTTTTCCTGGTGAAGCGAGATAAGTCCTAAATCCACCCCCAAAAAACAGAAACATCCAAAACATCTCTTATTAGATGAACATTGTCTAAAATTGATCTACCTGGCACACAATACGTCTGATCCAAATGAACAACTTGGTCCATTACTTCTCTCAGTCTGTTAGCCAAGGCCTTAGATAGAATCTTCATATCAGAACATAACAAGTTTATAGGACGCCAGTTCTTAATCTCCTGTAAATTGCCCTTCTTAGGAAGCAGTGTTATAACAGCTCTTCTGCAACTCAAAGGCAATGAGCCTTCTGTCAGACTCTCATTAAGAGCACTTAATAGGTCCTCACCAAGCACAGACCAGAACTCTTTATAAAACTCCACAGGGAGTCCATCAATACCAGGAGACTTCCCACCCTCCATATCTTTAAGGGCATTCAAAAGTTCCTGATTGGACAAGGGTCTTTCCAGATGTGCCTTTGAGTCTTCAGCAACACTGGGCAATCCTTCAAGGAAACCGGCAGACAGCTGAACATTCTCTTTATATTCACTCCTGAACAGTTCGTTATAGAACCTTACAGCTCTCCGTCTTATTTCATTTGCTTCAGTTAACTCCTGGCCACTTTCTGACCGTAGAGAGTGAATATATCTGCATTGTCCAGTCTTTTTCTCCAAGCTGAAGAAAAATTTAGTTTGGGCGTCCATTTCAGTTACATTCTGATGCCTTGACCTTATCAGAGCTCCTTGTGCCTTTATACCAAGCATATTTTCCAAAAGAGACCTTTTGGACTTTAATGTCTCAGCTTGTCTTGGTTCTCTTTTAACATCAGTCAACGCTTGTAAGTGAACAATTTCAGATTCCAATTGTCTCATGTCTAGAGTGATGTCCCGAGAAACATTGAAAGCATACTGTTGACAGACCATTTTTATTTAAATGTTCCCATAGTCCCACCATTGTCTCAAGTCATTAAAACCTTGCTTTCTTCATTTAAATTGACTCCAAAAGAAACAAAAGACTTATTTAAAATTCAAATTGCTCAACAAAGAAGTATTCAAATGCCAATACGCACTTTTAACCTTAACATTTGCAATGAACACCTGACATGAAACCAAAAAATGATCAGTAAAACCAACTGGCACAATTTCACATTTCTTCACAACATTAACATGGTGTTTAAAACAATAAAATCGATCAAGTCTTGCCATGGAAAGAAAATTATCTCTTGTATGGAACCACGTGTACTGCTTCACATTGCTATTACATTCTCTCCATAAATCACATAAACTATGTGTCTCTATCAGTTCACGAAGAACTCGGCTTGAAGCCGCATGAGGCTCGACATGGTTCCTATCCAACATATAATTTTCTGTGCAGTTTCGTCTCCACCCGAAAACACGTATTCATCAGTTTTACAACTCTGTAAATTTGTATTTAAACTATTAAGAAAACCAATTCGTTCTACACCATTTGTAGGGTCATTCACATTTATAAACACCATCTTACACTTTTCAAAAGTAGCCCGTATTATCATGAGCCTGCCAGCTATTACCTCTTCCAGCTGACATGATACAGGCAAAAACCTTTTTGCAAATAAAGCAGCCCCTCCTCTTCTGTTAGAACTCATATGTGCTAGCAGCACCTCTCCCTCCCATTCCCTTTTCCAATCAATTGCGTTCATGCAGTCGCTATGAGTTTCCTGTACATACATTACATCTTTATTCTTTTGTTTTATTAACTCATACAGCAACATCCTTTTCTGGACATCTCTTGCACCGTTTATATTAAGTGAGCCCACCCTTATTGCAATCATTAATAAAAGTGTAAAAACTGGCACAAAATATTCCTTAAAAGAAAGGAACACATGGAATTATGTTGTTTCAAAACCATTTTCCATTTGTAGCTCTTGTCGCAATTTAGCGACAAACTTTTTAAGCCTGTAAATTTCTTGCACAGTGAATTGTTCAGTTCCGTCACCCCTCATTAATGTTCCAACTGACTCAATAAACAATCTCCGATCAGGAAAAAAATCCACAACATGTACGTTTTTCATATTCTTCATTTTGTGCAAAAACATTTGACAGCGTGACTTTCCTTGCTGGCTGAATCAAAGGAATTACCGGGGTAAAAGTTTCTTTTATTACCACCCCACTTTGAACCACACTAGTCAGTTTCTCTATACCGTCGAGGAAAATAACGACAGCACTGCTCAGTCGTGACGCTGACATGATACTCTCAGACCGGACGGCCTTTCCAACCGCGAGACTACACTCTTCAACAGAGCGATTCATTACCGGCACGATCTTAATGCCGTTATCTTAAACTTCTTCCAAACAAGAACTTTGTACTCAAACACAGCGAGAGGAAAAAGGACAGAAAACTCTCACTCTCACGCAGCCTCCGCCCACACTTACTCCCAACATCCGCTCAGACACAGAGAGAGAGAGAGAGAGAGTGAGAGAGAGTGAGAGAGAGAGTGAGAGAGAGAGTGAGAGAGAGTAAGAGAGAGAGAGAGTGAGAGAGAGAGAGAACAGAGAGAGAGAGAGAGAGAGAGAGAGAGAGAGAGAGAGAGAGAGAGAGTGAGAGTGAGAGAGTGAGAGAGAGAGAAGAGAGAGTGAGAGAGAAGAGAGAGAAAGAAAGAGAGAGAGTGAGAGAGAGAAGAGAGAGAGAGAGAGAGAGAGAGACTGGAAGGTTCTGGTTGGACACAACCCTTGTACTGATGCTCCTCATTTGCATAAAAGGCTCTGCTAAATGAATAAATGTAATGCAAATGAAGAGAACAACACGTCTCTTGCTCACAGTTAAGAGTCTTTTTATGTTAATACATGTGTCAAAGAGTGTCAAAAACGCACGGCTACTTTTGAGTGTCTGTCAACAGAAAAACAGAGTGAAGCTTTTTGCTTCAAGAATGTTGTTGTTGTCAATTGTCCTTTGTCCTTTAAAACTCATCTTTGATCACCAAAATTATATTTTGAAAAGTTTTTTCTTTGAAAAAATGTCTTCATGTCTTAAAATATCTTGAATGTAACTCGACACGCTTGCCTCATTTAGTATGCGCGGTTCTATGAATATGCAAATGAGCCCCGCCTCCACTCACTCCCTCACTCAGAGATCCACTGGTTGACGATCATACGTTGATCTGATTGGTTACAAGGTCGGTTGTGACGTCGGAAACACCAGCGATTATTTATACAGCATTCATGCAATGTATTTTTTAGTTAGAATTTCGTCTAACGTTTTTTTAAATGTTACTTCTCGTTTCAGAACGTTCAAAAGTAACGTTCCCATAATGTTTGAAGAATGATACAATGGAACGTTCCCTTAACATTCACATAAGACATTAAAAAAACTGGATATTTAGAGCATTCAGAAATAACGTTTTCATAACAAAACGTTCTTAGAAGATATTTTTATCGGCTAGAAACAAACTGTAAAACTCACTGTCAACCAACAAACTCTCCTGGAAAAAGAAAGACACTTTAAGTAGTTGCAACAAGCAATGTGCCATCAGTGTTTAGCTATAGTGAGACTGACCTGTGTGGCTCTGGTTAGCGGACTGTAACGCCAGGCTAATGCTAGTCTACTGTAAGTGAGCGTTCAGGGTCAGGTTCTGTCACATTACTGCAGTAACACAAGCGGTCTGTTTTATTCACCGAACATGAACCGCTCTCTATCAAAACCAGATTGTATAAAAGAACATAATAAGTAGCAGAGAGCGGCCCCTTTGAGTCCGCGGCTAACGCTAGCAGAGAACCAGAACATGATGTTAGCGCCTAAATACAGCAAAAGCTTTTCAAGTCCAACATTCTTTGTGCGTCACAACGTTCAGTTAACGTCAATACAGCGACTCTCAGATCTCCACGGGTGAGAACCAGGGCAAACAAAGACATTATTTTCATATGCTGACATCTCTCTCTCACACACACACACACACACAGACACACACACACACACACACACACACACACACAGACACAGACACAGACACAGACACAGACACAGACACAGACACACACACACACACACACACAGCTGTGTTTTTGTGATTTGTGAGGACATTCCATAGGCATAATGGTTTTTATACTGGACAAACTGTATATTCTATCCCCTTACACTGCCCCTATCCCTAAACCTACCCATCACAGGAGACATTCTGTATTTTTACATTTTTAATAAAACACTGCTTAGTATGTTTTTGAAGCCATTTGAAATATGAGGACTCCGGAAATGTCCTCATAAATCCCGTTCAAGTTGTAATACCAGTGTAATACCCATGTCATAATACACATTTGTGTCCTCACAAATCACAAAAACAAGAGCACACACACACACACACACACACACACACACAGACACACACACACACACACACACACACACTGTGGGCAAACATTCCCGTCGTCTGCCAGGCAAAGCTAAATAAACTCCAACACTAGAGGGCAGCGCTAAAGCCCACTGCTAAATACTGTGAATACACAAACCCGACACACACACACACACACACACTCAGTTAAAACCCGCCGTGTTCTCTGCGCAAGACTAATGAGTGTGTTTGTTGTCTTTCAACACGCCTCATAAAGAGTCTCTCGCGAGCCCATCCATCACTACGCTGATGTTAAATAGGTATTTGTGTTTTTCTCGCAGCTCTTGTATTACAGAACGCCACACGCCACACACATCACTTCAGTGCGCACACACAAACACACACACACACACACACACACACTCACACACACATCACTTCAGCGCGCACACACAAACACACACACACACACACACACACACACACACACACACACACACACACACACACACACACACACACCCACACACACATCACTTCAGCGCGCACACACAAACACACACACACAAACACACACACACACTCACACACAAACACTCACACACAAACACACGCACACACTGCAGGACTCTGTAGTTTCGAGGCGGTCTTCACTAGTGCAGCACACGTACACAATATTTATGCAATTTGGGACCATTTGCAATAGTGAAACCTGTATTATGACTCAATCTAAATTGCGACTACATGATCATATTTATACTGGAACAGAAAAAATGCAGAAATGTAATAGTGACAATTTGGCTTCAGTATTTCTACTGCCATTTAAAAAAAAAATTGTTTGCACCGTTATTACAAAAACAATCTGTTGTTTTCACTATTACCTACAAATATGAAATTGGTCGTTTTCACTACAAATATTAAATTAGTCGTTTTCACTATTACTACAAACATGAAATCCGTCGTTTTCACTACAAAAATGAAATCTGTCGTTTTCACTATTACTACAAACATGAAATCTGTAGTTTTCACTACAAATATGAAATCTGTCGTTTTCACTATTACTAAAAATATGAAATTGGTCGTTTTCACAAAAAATATTAAATCTGTCGTTTTCACTATTACTACAAATATTAAATCTGTCGTTTTCACTACAAATATTAAATCTGTCGTTTGCACTATTACCACAAATATTAAATTAGTCGTTTTCACTATTACTACGAATATGAAATTGGTCGTTTTCACTACAAATATGAAATCTGTCGTTTTCACTCTTACTACAAATATGAAATTGGTCGTTTCCACTATTACTAAAAATATGAAATCTGTCGTTTTCACTACAAATATGAAATTGGTCGTTTTCACTATTACTACAAATATTAAATCTGTCATTTTCACTATTACTACAAATATTAAATCTGTCATTTTCACTATTACTACAAATATGAAATCTGTCGTTTTCACTATTACTACAAATATGAAATCTGTCGTTTTCAGTATTACTACAATTATTAAATCTGTTGTTTTCACTATTACTACAAACATGAAATCTGTCGTGGTTTTCACTATTACTACAAATATTAAATCTGTCATTTTCACTATTACTACAAACATGAAATCTGTCGTGGTTTTCACTATTACTACAAATATTAAATCTGTAATTTTCACTATTACTACAAACATGAAATCTGTCGTGGTTTTCACTATTATTACAAATATGAAATTGGTCGTTTTCATCAAAAATATGAAACCTGTCATTTTCACTATTACTACAAATATTAAATCTGTCATTTTCACTATTACTACAATTATTGAATCTGTCGTTTTCACTATTACTACAAATATTAAATTGGTCGTTTTCACAAAAAATATTAAATCTGTCGTTTTCACTTTTACTACAAATATTAAATCTGTCGTTTTCACTGCAAATATTAAATCTGTCGTTTTCACTATAACTACAAATATGAAATCTGTCGTTTTCACTATTACTACAAATATGAAATTGGTCGTTTTCACTGCAAATATTAAATCTGTCGTTTTCACTATTACTACAAATATGAAATCTGTCATTTTAACTACTACTACAAATATGAAATTGGTCGTTCCCTTTCGTAGTCACTCCGAGTTACGTCGGATGACGACGAATGGGGTTTCACTTAGAACACCTATCGACTTCAAGTATACAAAAACGAGCCAATGGCAAAGAAATGCCATGGGTCTGCGGAATTTGCATGACGTAACTCCGCCCCACCTCGTGGGTATAAAAGGAGGACGCCGGCAACATGCAGTTATGTTTTCGCTTCGGAGCCAAGAGTATCTCTTCACTCCACAGCCATTTCTGACTTCGCTCTACGAGACGAGCCATTCTCTCCGGTGTTGGTGTGACGGCGATCTGCAGCGAGTTCACATTGCCTGCTGATCTGTGCAGTGATCTTCCAGTGAGTGTGTTTCTCCCTGCTCGCCTCAACATCGCAGAGTTTTTTCTCCTCTCACAAAAGAGCTCGCACGCGGCACGTCTTTTTTAAGATGGCTCGTCCGTGCATTTCTGGTTACGGCAGATTGGTATCAGACTCTGATGGGCACGAGCGCTGTCTAGTGTGTTTGGGCTTTGATCATGCTTGAACAGCGCTCGTGGATGATTCATGTTCTCTCTGTGGGAACATGATCATCGCGTCATTTAGGTTGAGACTCAGTGAACTCGCAAAAGTGAGAGTCCCCTCATCCCCCCCTCGATCTTCGGCTGGTAGACAGGGTGACCTGAGGGTGATGGTCTGGAACAAGGCACCGACTCTGTGTCCGCGACCCCAGCCTCCCTCTTCAATGACGGTGCCCGCTAGCGATCAGGTGATTCCACGAGTCTACCCTCGGGTGGCCCGTGTTTTCATTTGAAGCTACAGACGATGGTGCTATGTCTGTAGCAGCATCACTAGGTGGGCTTGATTCTTCTGGAAGTGACGACTCGTCACAGCTGCCACCTTCCGGTGTGCTATGGCTGTGCCTGAGTCTGATCCGGAGATGATGGCCATGCTTTCCCGGGACGATTGGTTTTTGGGTAAGGCCGCCGAACCGCGTCCACGGCAAACTCCAACATCTTTCTTCCCGGACGTGCATGATGAGATGTCGACGTCCTGAGAGACCCCCTTGTCTTCTCAGGACCGCTCCTTGGTCTCATCCGCCTTTCCCTCCCCTCAACGGGGCCGCTGCTCATGGGTACACTGGGGTCCCCCCGGGTGAACCCTCTGTTGCGATGCTACTGTGTCCTCAGAGTGCTTCCCGGCGCAATCCTAAGCACCCGCCCGAAGCCTGTAGTTCTTTTCGTCTACACTAATCTGTGGCGAAATCCTATAGTGCCACAGGACAGGCAGCCGCCTCACAGCGTCCCATGACCGTTCTGCTGGTCTACCTGATGGTTATGCATGAGGGCGGGACTGACTCGAGGCTCTTCAATGAGCTTCGCGCCGCCACTGACCTTGCTTTCCGAGCGACGCAGGTCGCCGTGCGCTCTCCGAGTCAGGTGATGTTTACCATTCTGGGGCTGACCGGTCTGATGTGCAGAATGTCGGCGGACTTGTCTGCTCGGCACCCCCATATCCCAGGTCGGCCTCTTCGGCGGTGCGGTTGAGTACTTCTGCCCAACAGTTCTCAACCGCTCGTGAGCAGATTGAGGCTGGCTTTGGAAGACCGTGGGGGGATGCCTCAGCCCTCTCCAGCCCAGCCCCCCGCTAAACGCCGGGTTAAGCGGCACTTTTGAGATGGGCTGCTCAGAGATGGGACTCAGTTCTTTCCAGGAGTTGGTAGCAGGGCCACTCCTTTCCCCGGTGGAGGGCTGGGGAAGAATCCTTATACAGAAAGAACTGACTCTCTCGTCTCTGAGCATACAGAGTTCACGGACGACACGGTGCGCCGCCCCCGAGCCATGCACCCCTCGTCCCCCTCTGTCTCAGAGCCAGATGACAGTGTGTGCCGTCCCTGGACCGTACCGCTCTCATCCCCCTCTGTCGCCAGACCCAGAGCAGGCCCCCGCGGAACGCTGGTCCTTCCCTGGCCTCCTCTGTCAGGGTGCGGTTATGACCGTGCCCCCACTCTGGGCCGGTCATTCCGCTTCGCTGCACCACCGAGGGGACGTCTGTGGTTCGTTGACTCCGCTGGCACAGTTCTTGGGAGCCTGCCTAGAGCTTCCCTATCTGTTCCGCTGGGTCGCGCGAACCATCAGCTCGGCTATGCGATTCAGTTCGCACGGTCTCCTCCCCGCTTCAGGGGAGTCCGCTTCACTATGGTCGGTGGCTAATCCCCTATCATGAGAGCGGAGGTTGCTACCCTACTGGCGAAGGGTACGATTGAGACTGTCCCTCCAGCCGAAATGAGGTCCGGGTTTTCGCCCCTACCTCATTGTTCCGGAGAAATCTGGTGGGTTATGGCCAATCCTGGACCTACACATCTGAACTGCCCCTTCACAGGCTGCCGTTCAAGATACTCCTGGCCAAACGCATTCCGGAAAGTCTGCGGCCACAGGATTGGTTTGCAGCGATCGACCTGAAGGACGCCTACTTTTATGTCTTCGTTCTCCTTCGACTCAGACCATACCTACGGTTTGCTATCAGGACGCGCGCATATCAGTACGCTGTTCTCCCATTCGGGCTAGCCCTGTCTCCTCGCGCCTTCTCAAAGGTTGTCGAGGCAGCCCTTGTTCCTCCATGGGAACACGGGGTTCGCATCCTGAACTATCTCGGCGACTGACTGTCCTAGCTCATTCTCGAGACCAGGTTTGCGAACACAGGGACCTTGTGCTCCGGCATCTAGCTCGTCTGGGCCTTCGGGTCAACTGGGAGAAGAGCAAACTTTGCCCCGTGCAGAGGATCTCTTTTCTCGGTATGGACATCGACTCGGTCGCCATGTCCGCGCAGTTTACGAGCGAGCGCGCACAGTAACTGCTGACTTGCCTGAGACAATTCCAGGGCAAGAGTGCGGTTCCACTGAAATATTTTCAGAGGCTCCTGGGGCATATGGCATCTGCAGCCGCGGTAACGCCGCTCGGATTGCTTCATATGAGACCGCTTCAGCTTTGGCTTCGCGACCGAGTCCCGAGGTGGGCATGGCAACAAGGCACGCTCCGAGTATCAGTTACTCTGACCTGCCGTCAGACCTTCACCCCGTGGTCAAACCTCAGTTTTCTCAGGGCAGGTGTCCCCCTGGAACAAGTTTCCCGGCATGTTGTTGTCTCAACAGATGCCTCCACCACGGGCTGGGGCGCCATGTGCAATGGATATGTTGCTGCGGGCTCCTGGACAGGACCCCAGCGCCTATGGCATGTCAATTGCCTCGAGTTGCTGGCAGTACGCCTTGCCCTGCGCCATTTTCGGGCGTTGCTCAGGGGTCAACATGTACTAGTCCGGTCAGACAATACCGCCACTGTAGCGTACATCAACCATCAAGGTGGTCTACGCTCCCGCCGTATGTCACAACTCGCTCGCCACCTCCTCTTAAGGAGTCAGAAGCATCTGAGGTCGCTTTGAGCCATTTATATTCCCGGACCCCTGAACTGTGCAGCCGACGAGCTCTCACGGCTTCAGCCCCTCCCTGGAGAATGGCGACTCCATCCCCAGTCGGTTCAGCTGATTTGGGACCAGTTCAGGGACGCACAGATAGATCTGTTTGCCTCTCACGACTCGACCCATTGCGACCTGTATTTTTCCCTGACCGAGGGCACGCTCAGCACGGATGCACTGCCGTACAGCTGGCCGCGGGGCCGCAAATATACGTTTCCCCCAGTGAGCCTTCCAGCGCAGGTCTTGCGCAAGGTCAAGGAGGACGAGGAGCAGGTCCTTCTGGTTGCGCCGTACTGGCCCACCCGGACCTGGTTCTCCGAACTGGTGCTCCTCGCGACAGCACCTTCTTGGCCAATCCCTCTGAGGAAGGACCTCCTTTCTCAGGGGGGGGCGCCCTGTGGCACCCTCGTCCCGATCTTTGGAACCTCCATGTGTGGCTCCTAGACGGGACGAGGCAGGTTTGAGTACCCTACCACCAGCGGTGGTGGCAACCATCACTTCTGCTAGAGCGTCGTCCACGAGACACGCCTATGCGTTGAAGTGGAACCTCTTCGTCAACTGGTGCTCTTCTCGCTGAGAAGACCCCCGGAGGTGTTCGGTCGGTGTCGTGCTTTCCTTCCTTCAAGATGGGTTGGAGCGAAGGCTGTCTCCCTCCACCCTCAAAGTTTATGTTGCCGCTATTGCCGCACACCATGACTTGGTAGAAGGTAAATCCTTAGGGAAGCACGACCTGATCGTCAGGTTCTTGAGCGGAGACTGAATCCTCCTCGTTCTCCTCTCGTTCCCTCTTGGGACTTCGCGGTGGTTCTAAATGCCCTGCAGAGTGCTCCCTTTGAGCCTCTGCAATCAGTGGAGCTTAAGTTCCTGTCAATGAAGACAGCGCTCCTGGTTGCACTGGCCTCTGTCAAGAGGGTAGGGGACCTGCAAGCATTCTCCGTTGACGAAGCATGCCTGGAGTTCGGGCCGGCTTACTCTCACGTGATCCTGAGACCCCGGCCTGGATATGTGCCCAAGGTTCCCACCACTCCCTTCCGGGACCAGGTGGTGAACCTGCAAGCGCTGCCCCTCGAGGAGGCAGACCCAGCCTTGGCACTGCTCTGTCCAGTACGCCCTCTCCGCGCCTATGTAGACAGAACGCAGTGTTTCAGGACCTCAGACCAGCTCTTTGTCTGTTATGGTGGGAAGCTGAAGGGAAAGGCTCTCTCCAAGCAGAGGTTGTCCCACTGGATAGTGGACACCATTGCTTTGGCATACCAGCAGTAAGGTCGACCGTGCCCCCTTGGTGTGACTGCCCACTCCACCCGGAGTATGGCATCCTCTTGGGCTCTAGCGCATGGCGCCTCGCTAACAGACATCTGCAGAGCTGCAGGCTGGGCGACACCTACACATTCGCCAGATTCTACAATCTCCGAGTGGAGCCAGTGTCCTCTCATGTACTCGCTTCAACCAGCTAGTATTGGACCCGCTCAGGTGTCTTCGCTTGCTCGCCATTCCACTCCACGGACTGGATATGTGCGATATTTCCTCAGGTGAGCTTCTCCGCAAGCCCTGAGTTCCTCCAGCACTCCTGACGCTGGCGCCAGTGTCTATTGCCTGTGCGTCGGCTAGGTGCCTCCCGTGTGCATGGTCCCTCTCCGGAGCTACCCCCACATGTGTATTTCCACTGTAAGGCTCTCTGAGCATGTGTCTTTCCCTTGGCAAGCCACATTGCCACCCCTGGGGTTGAAATATTCCACCTGCAGCTGGACACCCCAGTGTTCTCCATATGCATCCTTCGGTTCATGTGTGTATTTCTAAATGCCCCCCCTCTGGGTTGGTGTTAATTGCATATTTCCTCTAATCTATTGGGGTATGGTTCCCAGTGTTTATTCCTGTGTTAAATAGGAGTCCTTCGTCCGTGCTAGTCTCACGACAGGGATCTCAGATTTACGGAGGGCACTGGAAGACAGCTGTGAAGGTGGTGTGATTAGACTGGTAACCCCATTCGTCGTCATCCGACGTAACTCGGAGTGACTACGAAAGGGAACGTCTCGGTTACGTATGTAACCCTCATTCCCTGAGTAGGGAACGGAGACGTTACGTCTTCCTGCCACTTCCGCTGTACCGCGGGGATCGCCTGAGCTCAGTCTTGGCTTCTCAGCGAAGAAACATAACTGCATGTTGCCGGCGTCCTCCTTTTATACCCACGAGGTGGGGCGGAGTTACGGCATGCAAATTCCGCAGACCCATGGCATTTCTTTGCCATTGGCTCATTTTTGTATACTCGAAGTCGATAGGTGTTCTAAGCGAAACCCCATTCGTCGTCATCCGACGTA
>CM060637.1:505000-535000 GCA_030578275.1 Meda fulgida
CAGAGGACTGTTTTGGGCGCGGGGTTTTACTGCGTGATAAATATTCAATTAAATTCAATTCAAATTTAATTGTATAGTGCTTTTCAGAATACATATTGTTTCAAAGCAGCTCTACAGAAAGTGCATATCAGAAATGTACAGGTCCTTCTCAATAATTAGCATATTGTGATAAAGTTCATTATTTTAGATAATGTAATGATAAAAATTAAACTTTCATATGTTTTAGATTCATTGCACACTAACTGAAATATTTGAGGTGTTCTATTGTTTTAAAACTGATGATTTTGGCATACAGCTCATGAAAACCCAAAATTCCTGTCTCAAAAAATTAGCATATCATGAAAAGGTTCTCTAAACAAGCTATTAACCTAATCATCTGAATCAACTAATTAACTCTAAACACCTGCAAAAGATTCCTGAGGCTTTTAAAAACTCCCAGCCTGTTTCATTACTCAAAACCGCAATCATGGGTTAGACTGCCGACCTGACTGCTGTCCAGAAGGCCATCATTGACACCCTCAAGCAAGAGGGTAAGACACAGAAAGACATTTCTGAACAAATAGGCTGTTCCCAGAGTGCTGTATCAAGGCACCTCAGTAGGAAGTCTGTGGGAAGGAAAATGTGTGGCAAAAAACGCTGCACAACGAGAAGAGGTGACCGGACCCTGAGGAAGATTGTGGAGAAGGACCGATTCCAGACCTTGGGGGACCTGCGGAAGCAGTGGACTGAGTCTGGAGTAGAAACATCCAGAGCCACCGTGCACAGGCGCGTGCAGGAAATGGGCTACAGGTGCCGCATTCCCCAGGTCAAGCCACTTTCGAACCAGAAACAGCGGCAGAAGCGCCTGACCTGGGCTACAGAGAAGCAGCACTGGACTGTTGCTCAGTGGTTGCATGTCATTCGGAAATCAAGGTGCCAGAGTCTGGAGGAAGATTGGGGAGAAGGAAATGCCAAAATGCCTGAAGTCCAGTGTCAAGTACCCACAGTCAGTGATGGTCTGGGGTGCCATGTCAGCTGCTGGTGTTGGTCCACTGTGTTTTATCAAGGGCAGGGTCAATGCAGCTAGCTATCAGGAGATTTTGGAGCACTTCATGCTTCCATCTGCTGAAAAGCTTTATGGAGGAAGCTTTATGGAGATCTGCTGAAAAGCTTTATGGAGATGAAGATTGCATTTTTCAGCACGACCTGGCACCTGCTCACAGTGCCAAAACCACTGGTAAATGGTTTACTGACCAATGGTATTACTGTGCTCAATTGGCCTGCCTACTCTCCTGACCTGAACCCCATAGAGAATCTTTGGGATATTGTGAATAGAAAGTTGAGAGACGCAAGACCCAACACTCTGGATGAGCTTAAGGCCGCTCTCGAAGCATCCTGGGCCTCCATAACGCCTCAGCAGTGCCACAGGCTGATTGCCTCCATGCCACGCCGCATTGAAGCAGTCATTTCTGCAAAAGGATCCCCGACCAAGTATTGAGTGCATAACTGAACATAATTATTTGAAGGTTGACTTTTTTTTTGTATTAAAAACACTTATTTTATTGGTCGGATGAAATATGCTAATTTTTTTAAACAGGAATTTTGGGTTTTCATGAGCTGTATGCCAAATCATCAGTATTGAAACAATAAAAGACCTGAAATATTTCAGTGGGTGTGCAATGAATCTAAAATATATGAAAGTTTAATTTTTATCATTACATTATGGAAAATAATTAACTTTATCACAATATGCAATTTTTTTTAGAAGGACCTGTACATAGAAAAAAATACAGTTTGTTAATCAATGTCTCCGTCAGCCCCACAACATCCAGAGACTTGAGGATCTCATCCTGGCCACGAGGAGCTTCTTGACTGCGGTGACTTCAGCTTGGGTGATGGACGAGTGTGAGTGTGAGTGTGTGTGTGTGTGTGTGTGTGTGTGTGTGTGTGTGTGTGAGAGAGAGATGGGTGATGGACGAGTCCTCCAATGGAAGACGTGTCGGTGGGATTGAGGAGATCCTCGGAGTATTCCTTCCACCGTGCGACGACATCCCCAGTTGAGGTCAACAGCTGCCCACCTCCTGGACAACAGCTTTATTGTAGAGCTGCGGTAAAGCCAAAACAGTCTCTGTTACGTTAATCTCCTATTATCACTGTACAGCTGCTTTGAAACAGTCCTAATTGTTAAAGTGCAGTATAGATGAAGGAGACTTGACTCCGCTGTAAACAGTGTTGGTAGGGCACTGCTTCCCCGCCTGAGGCGCCCGGCGGTCTGCCAGAATCTCCTCGAGGCCAGCCAGTAGTCCCTCTCCATGGCCTCACCGAACTCCTCCCAGGCCAGATTTTTTGATTTTTAGCTGCTCCCACAAGCCCGCCAGGACTCCTTCTTTAGCTTGGCGGCATCCCTTACATTCGGTGTCCGGGTTCGGGGATTGCCGCCTCAAGAGGCACCGGAGACCTTACGGCCACAGCTCCTCCACTCGGACTCAACATCTCCAGACTCCCTCGGGATCCGGCCAAATCTCCGCCGGAGGCGGAAGCTGAAGATCTCTCGGACAGCGGACTCGGCCAAACGTTCCCAGTGCGTTTGGGTCTGTCCCGCTTCTCCCGCCATCAGATCCACCTCGCCGCCAGCTGGAGATCAGTGGATCCCTCTCTTCAGCTGAGTGTCCAAGAGATACGGCCGGATGAAACGAGCACAAACTCCTGGTCCACGTGCACTGATGGACACGCGTATGCCTGAACATGCTGTTCATTATGGACAAGCTGTGACTAGCACAGAAGTCCAATCACAGAACACCGCCCGGGTTCAGATCGGGTTTCAGTTCCTCCCAGTCACGCCCCTCTCCAGCTGAAGACTCGCCCTAACGCTCCCAACGCTGGTCTGTCCCGCTCCTCACAGCCAGATAAAGACCAGATCACTTTGAATAAACGTTATATTAATGCTACTGGCCAGAGCGTTCCCTGTTCGCTGGACTCACTGTTCATTTTCACCTCATGTATAAAGAGCAGCGTTAACATTCTGCCAACTTTCTGCTGTTCCACAAGAGTCACAGTGAGTTTCAAACAACACGAGTGTGATTAAACAATGACAGGAGGTTGATGTGTGCGTGTGTGTGTGGAGCGGCTGTGATGCATGAAGGGTTTAAATTCCTGCGCTGTCATGACGTGTGTCTGTGTGCTTGTGTGTGTATGTATGTGTGTGTGTGTGTGTGTGTGTGCGTGTGAGCGATCGACACGCTTCAGCAGAATCTGTCAGACAGGCAGCGACACGTTCACCTGACACTCTGTCTCTCTCTCTCACACACACACACACACACACACACACACACACACACACACACACACACGCACACGCACACGCACACACACACACACACACACACACTCTCGCTCTCTGCAGGTGAAGCTTGTGTTGTTGCGCTGAGATTCTCTCACCTGTTAGTAATAAGTTTTGAGCTCCGACTGCAACTGGCACTCTAGAACATTCCTCACATTCTGCTGTAGCGGGGGGTGTGAACACACACACACACACACACACACACACACACACACACACACACACACACACACACACACACACACACACACACACACACACTCTCAATCACACCCACACACTCACTCACACACACACTCACTCACTCACTCACACACACACACACACACACACACACATCAGTGGCAGTGTGTTAATAATATTGCTTTGATTTCTGTAATCTCTTCATCAGAAGTGTTTGCTCTCTCTCTCTCTCTCTCTCTCTCTCACACACACACAGACACACACTCTCTCTCTCTCTGCAGGTGTTGAATCTGGCTGGTGTTCCAGAGTCTCATTAGCACACAAAACACACACACACACATTGTAATCACTTCATCATGCCTCTCAGTGGAAGTGTTCATTTTGTTCGCGAAAACAATGACAAGAAATGTTTGTTAATAACCTTTCATGACGCCGACATTACTGATGAGCATGAGGGAAGTTGTGCTTGTCTTTTCACACACACACACACACACACACACACACACACACACACACACACACACACACACACACACACACACACACACACACACACACACACACACACACTCTCTCTCTCTCTCTAATTGGATTCAGAGCTGCTGAGAACGGGCGTCCCGCTGCTGTGCCGATTACACAACTACAAATGTCAAACAAAACCGCAAAACACCAAACAGCACCCCCCTCTCGACACCCTCCTCTCAGCACCCCCCTCTCGACACCCGCGCGTTTAATACAAGAAATAATACAAAATAAAGTTTCAAGACTCTCGCAATTCTAACTTTTTTCTTTACAATTTTTATCTCGTAATTATAAGGTAATTTTTTGCAGTTGCAAGTTTATATCCTGAAATTCTGAATTTTTTCAAAGAATTGCGAGTTTACATTGTCACAATTTTAACTTTTTTTCTCTCACAATTGCAAGTTTTTTTCTCGTTATTGGACGATATAAACTCATAATTACGATTTACATTCTCACAATTTTGACTTCTTCTCTGTAATTCTGAGTTTACATCTCACAATTATGTTGTTTGTTTCCGCCACAAGATTAAAAAAGGTAATTGTAAAAACATTTTCTTGTAGTTTTACATTCACACAATTTGTACTTTTTTCTCACAACTTTGAGTTTATCTCGCAATTCTGTTTTTGTTTCCGCCACAAATTATTTATTTTTTTACTTTTTCTGGTAGTTGCGAGTTTATATCTTGCGATTTTTACTTTGTTCGAAGAATCGTGAGTTTACTTTGTCACAATTGTAACTTTTTTCTAACAATTGCAAGTTTTTATGTTTTAATTGGAAGATATAGATAAAGATAACTCGTTATTGCGATTTTAATCTTGCAATTGTGTTTTTTGTTTCCGCCACAGGAGAAAAAATTGAAACTTTTTCTTGTAGGTGAGTTTATATCACGCAATTGTGACTTTTTTTCTTGGAATTCTGACTTTGTCTCGTAATTTGAAGGTATAAACTCGCAATTATGATTTACATCTCGCAATTCTGTTTTTCGTTTCCGCAAGTGTAAAAAAGTTAATTTAGACTTTTTCCTCTTGTAGTAGTGTTTATATCTATCATGATTTTTAATTTTTCAAAGAATTTATCTCACAATTCTAACTTTTTTTCTCAGAAATGCACAAAAAAAAAGGGAAAATTGCTTTTCTTTTTTTAATTCCATGGGAGAAACAAGCTTCCTTACATAAATATTATTTCGTTTTTTTATTTAATTTTTTGGACCAAATAAAGCATCAAGACAATGTTATAAAATTCATCACACTGGGAATAAAGCATCACACAAGCGCAGTGTATTGTGGGAAACATCAACACTACAGGAATAGCAGAACATTTAAGCGTTTCAGAGTCTCTCTGAAGACAAAACTCAGAGCATAAGTTTGGCAGAACACGAGCCTAAACACACACACACACACACACACACTTACACACACACACACACACACACACACACACACACACTTACACACACACACACACACACACACACGGCCCTCAGGGTGAAACTGCTCCAATCCTTCATTTCTCCATCCGTCCAGCTCATATTATCAGTATGCCATCTTTTTTCACTTTTTGCTCGAGATGTTTTACGATTCAATCTCGTCCTGGACAGAGAAGTTAAATCAAACACATTAAAAACACGTGTGGATCTGACCCCGACACACACACACACACACACACACACACACACACACACACACACACACACGCACACACACACACCAAACACACAGTAAGGCCCGAAACACACTACAGGAACGCAAGTTTGTGTTCCAAAATAAGCGCAATTCATTACTCGCTGCATTCTGGGCATTTCTGCATCGGTCGCCGCGGTCGACGACACGCTATCGCCCCCTAGAGTCCTGTGGTGTACTGCATCGGTCGAGGACACGCTATCACCCCCTAGAGTCCTGCGGTGTACTGCATCGGTCGAGGACACGCTATCGCCCCCTAGAGTCCTGCGGTGTACTGCATCGGTCGAGGACACGCTATCGCCCCCCTAGAGTCCTGCGGTGTACTGCATCGGTCGAGGACACGCTATCACCCCCTAGAGTCCTGCGGTGTACTGCATCGGTCGAGGACACGCTATCGCCCCCTAGAGTCCTGCGGTGTACTGCATCGGTCGAGGACACGCTATCCCCCCCCTAGAGTCCTGCGGTGTACTGCATCGGTCGAGGACACGCTATCGCCCCCTAGAGTCCTGTGGTGTACTGCATCGGTCGAGGACACGCTATCACCCCCTAGAGTCCTGCGGTGTACTGCATCGGTCGAGGACACGCTATCGCCCCCTAGAGTCCTGCGGTGTACTGCATCGGTCGAGGACACGCTATCCCCCCCCTAGAGTCCTGCGGTGTACTGCATCGGTCGAGGACACGCTATCGCCCCCCTAGAGTCCTGCGGTGGACTGCATCGGTCGAGGACACGCTATCGCCCCCCTAGAGTCCTGCGGTGTACTGCATCGGTCGAGGACACGCTATCGCCCCCCTAGAGTCCTGCGGTGTACTGCATCGGTCGAGGACACGCTATCGCCCCCTAGAGTCCTGCGGTGTACTGCATCGGTCGAGGATACGCTATCACCCCCTAGAGTCCTGCGGTGGACTGGATCGGTACTGCATTGGTCGCAGCGGTCAAGGACACGCTATCGCCCCCCTAGAGTCCTGCGGTGTACTGGATCGGTCGAGGACACGCTATCGCCCCCTAGAGTCCTGCGGTGTACTGGATCGGTCGAGGATACGCTATCACCCCCTAGAGTCCTGCGGTGTACTGGATCGGTCGAGGACACGCTATCGCCCCCTAGAGTCCTGCGGTGTACTGGATCGGTCGAGGACACGCTATCGCCCCCTAGAGTCCTGCGGTGTACTGGATTGGTCAAGGACACGCTATCGCCCCCCTAGAGTCCTGCGGTGTACTGGATCGGTCGAGGACACGCTATCGCCCCCCTAGAGTCCTGCGGTGTACTGGATCGGTCGAGGACACGCTATCGCCCCCTAGAGTCCTGCGGTGTACTGCATCGGTCGAGGACACGCTATCGCCCCCCTAGAGTCCTGCGGTGTACTGGATCGGTCGAGGACACGCTATCGCCCCCTAGAGTCCTGCGGTGTACTGCATCGGTCGAGGATTCGCTATCACCCCCTAGAGTCCTGCGGTGGACTGGATCGGTACTGCATTGGTCGCAGCGGTCAAGGACATGCTATCGCCCCCTAGAGTCCTGCGGTGTACTGGATCGGTCGAGGACACGCTATCGCCCCCTAGAGTCCTGCGGTGTACTGCATCGGTCGAGGATACGCTATCACCCCCTAGAGTCCTGCGGTGGACTGGATCGGTACTGCATTGGTCGCAGCGGTCAAGGACATGCTATCGCCCCCTAGAGTCCTGTGGTGTACTGCATCGGTCGAGGACACGCTATCACCCCCTAGAGTCCTGCGGTGTACTGGATCGGTCGAGGACACGCTATCGCCCCCTAGAGTCCTGCGGTGTACTGCATCGGTCGAGGATACGCTATCACCCCCTAGAGTCCTGCGGTGGACTGGATCGGTACTGCATTGGTCGCAGCGGTCAAGGACATGCTATCGCCCCCTAGAGTCCTGCGGTGTACTGGATCGGTCGAGGACACGCTATCGCCCCCTAGAGTCCTGCGGTGTACTGAATCGGTCGCAGCGGTCCAGGACACGCTATTGGCCCCTAGAGTCCTTCGGTGTACTGCACTCACACACTAATGTAGCGGGAACGAGCCACACATGTGTTTCTGGCCTGAAGGGGAAGCTTTGGAGTTTGTTTGTTTGAAATGCAGCAGTTTGATTGACACACACATTCATAACAAGCCGTCAGTGCCAGAAACCAGATAAAACCTCATGTCATGAGACGTCAACGGCAAAGTTACTGAAGAGAAAAGCGCAGTGGAGGGTTTTAATGACAGCAGACGTGCCCGAACGCAGCTTTACTGGGAAATATTCATGTTTATAATCACCTGAAATGAAGGAAGCATTTCTGGTTCTATATTGTACATCACACATCATAGTTTTATATCAGTACAAATCAACTATTTCCCTGAAATGCATTAATTTTGATGGGAAAACAGTCATTCGTTTGAATATTAGGCCTAGTTAAAAAAGCCCCAGTTGACTGAGGTATAGATAGGTGATGATTAACTAATTGAATCAATATCTAATTATGTTATGACAAGATTTAGTAAGGTGTTTGGCTAGGCCTATATTTTATTAGGGGAGGTTCTTGTATATAAAATAGCTACGGATGTTGTATCACAGTATAAATTAATTAAACTGTTAACTGTCAGTCTTTTCGATCACAGATTTGAGCTTAAATGGTTGTTAATCATGAAAGCACTTTACAAAATTTACACACACATATACACGTTTTAAATAAACTGGACTCAAAGAAATTCAAACCAAGAAAATTGGAAGTTGATCTCACAAAAATGTTTTAAAGTACCATTTCCACTAAAACGCAAAGTCCAATTTAAAACCGGTTTTCACAGGATGAATTTTGAGTTGAGAAATTTTGCGCTATTGCACTGAGCGTTAACAGGTTTTTATAGATAAATATGAAAAAAAACACATTCATGTTTATATCAGCTCCATATAATTTCCCAAACGCGTGTTCTGTTGTTTATGTAGTTTATAATAAATGTAAGTGATTATGTTTGTTAAAGTGGACTGTTAGCCTTTGCTGTGACGGTGACCGCGCTTACCCCACTGATCATCTGCTCTGCAGATATCGCGAGAGTTCCGTGTCCTGCTCTATGTGCCGCTCTGCAGATATCGCGAGAGTTCCGCGTCCTGCTCTGTAGCTCAGTTCTACAGATCACGCGAGAATGGAGAGCGGCACTGAGTCTGACTGGGTTCTTTGCATTTATAAAATATGAAACATTAATGGAATATTTATATTATCACTGTTATAATATAGGCTACTGAAATTATGCCTTCTAGCATATTATCTGCATTTGCCCTGTTTAAAAATTGAATATCGTATGTGATGTATTTTAATGGGTATAGACCCTCAAAGGCACTTATTTCTTCATACACAGTAAAATCTGAATCCTGATACGAAACGAATAGTGATTAAAGCAGTCAATAAAGAATAAATACAATGTAAATAATTAATAAAACATCCTAGCTGAATAATATGTCATAACTGTACTTAAAAACATAACAGAATTGATATAAATAATTGATCAAATATGTAATGTGCACAAAAGTGAAATATGATATGCGAATGTGTTAAAACGTATATATAATTAATTTATGACTCACAATTTATTTTAAATATTCAAATTCACATTATCAGATTAACATTAGCTTCCAAGAAATGAAAGAAAATAAATGAATAAATAACAAAAAGAGAAATAAAAAAATGGATAAATTACATAAAATCCATTGCTTTCAAAGCTTTACATGTTTTCATTGCTTTTCTGTTTGTTCCAAAAGATTGACATATAATTTAAAGTAATTTTTAAAGGGTGAAAAATTTAGTTTGCATTCCAATTGTTATTCTGAGTATACATATATTTCTATATCTATAAGGTGTACATATAATGTGCTCTCTGACGCCCCCTGCTGCCCGCGCCCCGCCCACCCAGTTTCCGCCACGCCTCTTTTCTTCTATATTTGGCCATGCCTTACTCGAGCGCCTATAATTGGCCAGCGCGGTCTCGCAGCGGAATGACCCGGATGTGCATCGCGCGCCTCCCCCGCAGGAGCCCGGATGAGGAAGTGAAGCGCTGACAGGGCTGGGTTCCGTCAGAGAGTCGAAGCAGAACCGCGTCCAGACACACTGAAGCAGACCCGCACAGCGAACCGAGCCGAGCCGAGCCCGCCTTCAGCCCCGCAGAACCGAGCCCGAGACCCGCAGACATGGTGAGAGACCCGCGGCGGCGCGCCTTACTGGGTCGATGCCCGATTTAGGAAGAGCGGCGCTGCGCCTTGCAGAATATGAGACACACACACACACACACACACACACACACACACACACACACACACACACACACACACACACACACACACACACACACACACTAGAACATAATACACATACTCTAATATAAAACACACGGAATCCTTCAAAACACGGAGAAACAACAACAAACACTGACGCCGCTTTAGGGGTTCTGGGGGGTTTGTTTCAGAGTGTTCTGGTCTTTAGTATTTCTGTATTATTTATGGACAGATGGGTTTGTAGTGTTGTGAGTTTAATATGTGTTTAGTGTTTAATGTTTGGTGTAATGTTGGCTTTTCTTGACTTCAGTGTATGAGGTATTTTAAGTCTTTGGTTGAGATGCTGTATTTCTGAGAGTGTAATATTTAATACTTAGGAGTGTAATATTTAGGAGTGTAATGTTTAGGGTTGGTCTTTGTGGGTTTTAGTATTTGTTGAATTGGTGTTTGTTTGATTTTAATTTTGGGGTTTATTTTCAGGGGTTGTACATTAAAAAATAACCAAATATTGACCCTCAAAAGCCCCATAACCCTAGAAAATAAACCCCAACATTACATAGGAATCTTACCTAGAACACTTAACCCCAAAACTCCCACATTAAACCCAAACAAACACCAATTCAACAAATACTAAAACCCACATAGACCAACCCTAAATATTACACTCTCAGAAATACAACATCTCAACCAAAGACTTTAAATACCTCAAATACTGAAGTCAATAAACTGCAACATTACACCAAACATTGAGATCATCAAACACTAAAACCATCTGACAGATGAAACACCGGTGCATAAATACTAAACAAATATTGAGCCCTCAAAACAACCCTGTGTTTCATCTGTCAGATGGTTTTAGTGTTTGATGGGTTTTGTTGAAGGTTTAGTTTAGTTTTTGCGTGTTTTAGTTAGTAAAAGACTGACGTGTTTACATTCTTTTCAAATGCGGGTCGGATCAGGATCTGTTCGCACTGGAATCTAATCTGATATCGGCCACACATAAAACCACAATGTGAACGGCTATAGAAAAATACCAGATCTGAGCAGTGAATCTGAATTGAGCACGAAGGCTCGCGGTGTGAACGCATCACATTTGTCGTCATTAAATATTTCATGTTAATATCAATATTAAAGTGTCAGCCAGTCACTCATTATTTCAGTGTTCAGGACTGGCTTGTTCAGGTTCAGTATTAGGGGCCGTTTTTACAACGTTTTATATGGTGTTTTGAGGGCCTGAGAACGCAAACTTTTAAAAACAGGATTAAATGTGCGAGGTTTTGATAACGATACCATTATCGTCTCTGTGTAAAGACCAAAACACAAATCATGCACGTGTGTTGCGCGTTCAGTCTATAGCGTTACGGTTTCTTTACGCGGTGACGTCGCCATCTACTGGCCTGACAGCAGAATACAGCGCTTTAATCGCTTTCACGGATCTGTGTGAACGAGGATCAGTTTCACATTGTCGTCTGTATGTGCCAAACGCACAGTAAATTCTCTTCCGGTTTAAGTACAGCGTGTAAATGCACCGTTAGACTTTTAGGGTTTGTTGGTTATTTTTGGGGTCGGTGTTTGAAGGTTTAGTATTGATGTATCTGACATTTGAGTTTTACTGTCAGATGCTTTTTAGTGTGTGATGGGTTTCTTTTAGCTGGTATTTGGGGGGTTTAATATTTGTAGGGATGCACGATATATCGGCCACTATATCGGTATCGGCCGATATATTTTCATTTTTAATGTTATCAGTCCATGTTTGGCCGCTAAATAATGTATTATTAGTATTTCCTTCAGCTGAGACACTTCAGATGCGCACTGTTCACCATGATGGTTTTGAATTGCTTGAAATATGATTAAAATCACTTAAAAAAAAAAAAAAAGGAAAGCAGTTCAGTGTAACGTGCAGCACAAGTCTGTCATATTGGCTACATAAAATCCTAATGAGAACATTATAATTGTGTTTTGGACATGGATTTTAATGGTGAGACTTTTGTTTTTGTAATCAGGCTCTCAAAAATTATATAAAAATGTAGATTTATCGGAAAAATATATCGGTTATCGGTATCGGCCAAAATGTTAATATCTGTGCATCCCTAAATATTTGTTGTTTTCTTGCGTGGTCAATATTTAGCCTAAAGGTTTAATAATAATGAATCTGATGTTTGTTGGGGCTTTGAGGTGATATTTTGACAGAAGTGGTCATTTGTAAACTCTACTTATAATGCCTTGAAACCAAGTGTTTATTTCACGTCAACATTTATCAGTATTTAATTGGCCGTCACTTGACACTCCCTGTAGTTTCAGTGTTTGTTTGGTTTGAGTGTTTTAGTATTTTGACAGATGAAATGTTTGAGATTGGATATATATATATATATATATATATATATATGTGTGTGTGTGGCAGTGAGAGAAAGAGCAGGTTCTCTTCAGACGCGTTTGGTTGAAGTAAAGTTCAGACTAAACCTGGAGACTGATGTTTATAACTTCAGCAGTGAGAGAGTTCATGTTTAGATGTTCTGCTCTCAGCGAACCACATTTAGGCCTGAAGCAGGTGGTTTGGATCCCTGCGTGCCCTTTGACCCCTCACACACACACACACACACACACACACACACACACACACACACACGAGTGTAAACGGGGTGTCAGGAGCAGGAGGTGTTTGGATGAGGTACCAATCACTTACTCTCAGATTCAAAACCAGAAATAATGCGGGACTAGTTAACCCGTTAAAGGGATAGTTCACCCAAAAATGAAAATTAGCAAGTCATCCTAGTGTATATGACACTCTGCTTTCAGACGAACACAATCTGAGTTATGTTAAAAAAAATTATCTTCCAAGCCTTATAATGGCAGTGAAGTGCAACCAACAGATTGAAGCTCATAAAAGTGCATCTCTCCATCATAAAAGTGGATCTGTCCATCATAAAAGTGCATCTGTCCATCATAAAAGTGCATCTGTCCATCATAAAAGTGCATCTCACTGCCATTATAAAGCTTGGAAGAGCAGGACATTTTTTAATATGACTCTGATTGTGTTTGTCTGAAAGAAGAGTGTCATATACACTAGGATGACTTGAGTAAATCATGGGCTAATTTTCATTTTAAAGTGAACTACTCTTTTAATGTCAACAGATGACACACCGTAAGTTATGCCTGGCCTAAATCAGGGTCAACGTTTGAGTTAATTCATCTTCATGTTCAAATGTATCTCAATTGAGCGAATGTGACATTAAAACTAGTTTAAAACCATTAAAGTTGGGTCATAATAGTAATAATGGATATTAATACATGATAATAATAATGGATAATGCATAATCTTTTTTTTAAGGATTTCATAATCAACTGTTCATTTAATTCCAGTAAATTATGTCTCATTTGTAATTGTTGAAAGCTTATACAATTGCTATTTTTTATTATTGTATTAAATGATAACTTTATTGAAGTTTTATTGTTGTTATGATTAATTTCTACAATGAAATAGCTTTTACTGCTGATATGGTATTTAATAATAAAGAAATGTGCCATCGTATTATGTGCATTACCATTGTGTCGGTCAAATATTGTTTCTGAAAGAGTTTCTTCTGCTCACCAAGGCTCCGTTTATTTGATCAAAAATACAGTAAAAACAATGAAATATCATAATGTAAATCATCTGTTTTCTATGTGAAAATATAGTAAAGTGAATTTATTCCGCTGAGTTTCAGCATCATTACTCCAGTCTTCAGTGTCACATGATCCTTCAGAAATCACTAATCATTATTATCAGTGTTGAAAACAGTTTTTTACATTTTTATTTCAGGATTATTTGATTAATAGAAAGTTAAAAAGAACTTTTGAAATAGAATATTATGTAACATTACAAAACTGTCTCTTTTGATCAGTTTAATGCGTTCTTGCTGAATAAAACTATTGATTTCTTTCTTTGATTGGTTGATTATTTTCCTGTTATGTCTGTAACGCTGCTTTGAAACCCTGTCCTGGTAAAGCGCTGTATAACTGCGTGTGGTGTGTTTCAGAACGAGCAGCAGTTGGACTGTGCGCTGGACCTGATGAGGCGTCTGCCTCCGCAACAGATCGAGAAGAACCTCAGCGACCTCATCGACCTGGTCAGTGTGTTCACTCTCTCGCTCCTTCATTCCCTCGCTCAGTTTACAGTGGCCTTTTATTGTGGACAGCCTAAGGCACACCTGTGCAGTAATCACGCAGTGTGATCAGCATCTTGATACGCCACAGCTGTGAGGGGGATGATGATCTCGGCAAAGGAGAAGTGCTCACTGACACACGTCTAGACAGATCTGTGAACAATATTAGAGAGAAATAGGCCTTTTATGCACATAGAAAAAGTCTTAGATCTTTGAGTTCAGCTCATGAAAAATAGGGGCAAAAACAAGTGTTGCGTTTATAATTTTGTTCAGTGTATATTCGTCAATTGAAATATAAAATACAATGTTTTAGGTGAAAAACTTGAACAATTGAAACAGTTTTTCGTCTTAATTTCATTTAACTAAAAATCTGAATCGTTTTTTTTTTTTTATAACAAAACGTCCCACTGCTGATGGTCCTTGAATATCATTCACTACGTTAAATGTGCCTATTTCCAACGAATCATGTGACTTCAGAAGAGTGACCTAGCATTGAATTAAGTTTCACTCTTGAAATCTCCGGTAAATTACTCAGATTATTACGCGGAGAGTAACACACTAAAGTTTTGAAGTAAAACTAACTAACTAATAATCTTGAAATATGTTGTATTATGAGCCAGTCTCTTTTTTAACTTTTATATTGTATTTATTATATTGATATGCTAATTATTATATTTATTAAGTATCTCATCCGAAATGTATTATGTTCTTTATATATTAGTACATGTATTGTTAACAATTTGTTTTGTCTATTTTAAATAGGATCTACCTCTCCTTTTCTTTTTAAATGCACCTTTGGGGTTGTCACGAGTAATTTCATTGTGCCACACAATGACAATAAAGTACTACTACTACACATTAAAGTTTTGAAGTAGAAAGATTGAAATGGTATTTGCATGTAACGAAACGGACTACAGGAATCTTTTAGTTACAGCTTTGATAACCATTTTTTCAGTATAGTGCATGACTGTTATGATACTTTTATTGTGTTTTTCCAGTGTTTTTGATCATTTTTTGAGCACAGTCTGTTTTCATTGTATGCAAAAGAGCATTGTGAAAAATGTCCAGTTTAATATCTGCTTTTGAGAGTCAAAGCTGAGTTTTTGTATGAACTGTGTTTTCGTTCGGTCTGTTGTTAGCTGTTATTAGGGCTGGTGTCAGTCACGCAGCAGGAGCCAACGTGTGTGTGTGTGTGAGAGACTGACCCTTGATGGTTCAGGAATGAGTGTGACAGGAATCCACTTCCTCTCCAGCAGGGTGAATCATTTGTTCTGTGTGTGTGTATGTGTGTGTGTAGGTGCCCAGCCTGTGTGAAGATCTGCTGTCGTCTGTGGATCAGCCGCTGAAGATCGCTCGTGATAAAGTCGTGGGCAAAGACTATCTGCTGTGCGACTACAACCGTGACGGCGACTCCTACAGGTCGGAGCTCAACCAATCCATGTTCACATGCATGACAAAACATACCAGAAACACACTAAACATTTTAAAACATTCATTAAATTGTTAGTCGTTTGATTTACCACTGTTTTTTATGATGCATTTGTATTAAATCACGAATACAGAATTTGCACGCTCTGATGATGTCACGTGTGTGTTTGCATGCTCTGTCACGCGTGTGTGTGTTTGCGCGCTCTAATGATCTCACGTGTTTGCGCGGTCTGATGATGTCACGTGTGTTTGCGTGCTCTGATGATCTCACGTGTTTGCGCGCTCTGATGATGTCACGTGTGTTTGCGTGCTCTAACGATCTCACGTGTTTGCTCGCTCTGATGATGTCACGTGTGTGTTTGCGTGCTCTGATGATCTCACGTGTTTGCTCGCTCTGATGATGTCACGTGTTTGTTTGCATGCTCTGATGTCACGTGTGTGTTTGCGTGCTCTGATGATCTCACGTGTTTGTTTGCATGCTCTGATGTCACGTGTGTGTTTGCGCGCTCTGATGATCTCACGTGTTTGTTTGCATGCTCTGATGATGTCACGTGTGTGTTTGCGCGCTCTGATGATCTCACGTGTGTGTTTGCGCGCTCTAATGATCTCACGTGCTCTGATGATGTCACGTGTGTGTTTGCATGCTCTGTCACGCGTGTGTGTGTTTGCGCGCTCTAATGATCTCACGTGTGTGTTTGCGTGCTCTGATGTCACGTGTGTGTGTGTTTGCGCGCTCTGATGATCTCACGTGTGTGTGTGTGTTTGCGCGCTCTAATGATCTCACGTGCTTTGATGTCACGTGTTTGTTTGCACGCTCTGATGATGTCACGTGTGTGTTTGCATCTCCCAGATCCCCCTGGAGTAATAAGTACGAGCCCCCTATCGACGACGGAGCGATGCCCTCTGCGCGGCTCAGGAAGCTGGAGGTGGAGGCCAACAACGCCTTCGACCAGTACCGAGACCTGTGAGTACAAGCCCCTCCCCCTCCCCGCCTGCTGCGCTGCCATTGGCTGACGCGCTGTGGTCCGCCCACAGGTACTTCGAGGGCGGGGTCTCCTCCGTCTACCTGTGGGATCTGGATCACGGGTTCGCTGGAGTCATCCTCATCAAGAAGGCCGGCGACGGCTCCAAGAAGATCAAGGGATGCTGGGACTCCATACATGTGGTGGAGGTGCAGGTGAGACACACATCCAGGAAGTGATGTCAATTGGAATGGCAGCGAAACAGGAAGTGTGTGAATATGTGTGTGTGTGTGTGTTACAGGAGAAGTCCAGCGGCCGCACGGCTCATTATAAACTCACGTCTACCGTCATGTTGTGGCTTCAGACCACCAAAACTGGCTCTGGAACCATGAACCTGGGCGGCAGCCTCACTCGACAGGTAACACTCTCTCACACACACACACTTCTATCTGTGTGTCCAGTTACTGCTGCTGACTTGTGTGTGTGTGTGTGTGTGTGTGTGTGTGTGTGTGTGTGTGTGTGTGTGTGTGTGTCTCAGATGGAGAAAGATGAGACGGTCGGTGAATCTTCCCCTCACATCGCCAACATTGGACGCCTGGTGGAGGTGATTCTCTCACTGACTCACTCACTGACTGACTCACTGACTGACTCACTGACTGACTCACTGACTGACTCACTGACTGACTCACTGACTGACTCACTGACTGACTCACTGACTGACTGACTCACTGACTGACTCACTGACTGACTGACTCACTGACTGACTCACTCACTGACTGACTGACTCACTCACTGACTCACTCACTCACTGACTCACTCACTCACTGACTCACTCACTGACTGACTCACACACTCACTGACTCACTCACTGACTCACTCACACACTCGCACGCTGACTCACTCGCACGCTGACTCACTCGCACGCTGACTCACTCGCACGCTGACTCACTCGCACGCTGACTCACTCGCACGCTGACTCACTCGCTCGCTGACTCACTCGCTCGCTGACTCACTCGCTCGCTGACTCACTCGCACGCTGACTCACTCGCTCGCTGACTCACTCGCACGCTGACTCACTCGCTCGCTGACTCACTCGCACGCTGACTCACTCGCACGCTGACTCACTCGCACGCTGACTCACTCGCTCGCTGACTCACTCGCTCGCTGACTCACTCGCTCGCTGACTCACTCGCTCGCTGACTCACTCGCTCGCTGACTCACTCGCTCGCTGACTCACTCGCTCGCTGACTCACTCGCTCGCTGACACACACACTCGCTCGCTGACACACACTCGCTCGCTGACACACACACACACTCTCGCTGACACACACACTCTCGCTGACACACACACTCACTCGCTGACACACACACTCACTCGCTGACACACACACTCACTCGCTGACACACAACCTCACTCGCTGACACACAACCTCACTCACACACTCACTCATTTACTGACACACACTGACTCACTCACACACTCACTGACTCACTCACTCACTGACTCACTCACTGACTCACTCACTGACTGACTCACACACTCACTGACTCACTCACTGACTCACTCACACACTCGCACGCTGACTCACTCGCACGCTGACTCACTCGCACGCTGACTCACTCGCACGCTGACTCACTCGCACGCTGACTCACTCGCTCGCTGACTCACTCGCTCGCTGACTCACTCGCACGCTGACTCACTCGCTCGCTGACTCACTCGCACGCTGACTCACTCGCTCGCTGACTCACTCGCACGCTGACTCACTCGCACGCTGACTCACTCGCACGCTGACTCACTCGCTCGCTGACTCACTCGCTCGCTGACTCACTCGCTCGCTGACTCACTCGCTCGCTGACTCACTCGCTCGCTGACTCACTCGCTCGCTGACACACACACTCGCTCGCTGACACACACACTCGCTCGCTGACACACACACTCACTCGCTGACACACACACTCACTCGCTGACACACACACTCACTCGCTGACACACAACCTCACTCGCTGACACACAACCTCACTCACACACTCACTCATTTACTGACACACAACCTCACTCACACACTCACTCACTCTCACACACACTGACTCGCTCACTCACTCACTGACACATACATACACACACTCTCTCACTCACTCACTGACACATACATACACACACTCTCTCACTCACTCACTGACACATACATACACACACTCTCTCACTCACTCACTGACACATACATACACACACTCTCTCACTCACTCACTAACACAATCAAAAACTTCTGGTCTAACTAATAAAGTCCAAACATTATTATAAACAAGTGAACAGTCAGTAATAAAATAAGCACAAATACACACATTACAAGCAGAGATGAATACTGAATAACAGTCACAGTCTAACAGTATTCAGGTACAGAAATGAATAATTAAGCCTAAATGTAAAATAACACTGTTCACTGTAGAAATTAAATATAGTTTCATCGTTGTTAAAGCTGTATTCTGTTGTGTTATAAACATTAATGACACAGCAGGAATATTAGGCTACTGTCACTTTAAGACCGAATACACGGACACACATCCGGGTCTCTGTTCTCTGACGACAGAACCGAGAGGACACTTGCCGAGATCATTTTTAGTTACTCACACACACGCTTCGGTGCTAGTTTAGGTTACACTTGTCATCATACATGCTTAAACCGTGTGTGTGTGTGTGTGTGTGTCTTTTAGGACATGGAGAACAAGATCCGCTCCACTCTCAATGAAATTTACTTCGGCAAGACCAAGGACATCGTGAACGGCCTGAGGTACAATCTCACGATACACACTCCACGCGATACACACTCGACCCACGCGAGTATTCAAACTCTAAATGAACCAACAACTAGAGTGATATGAGTGATTCTTTTAATGAACCGACTCAGACTGGCTGATGACTCAATCCCTCTGATGACTCACTGAACTGCTCAGTTCTCGATTCACTCGTGTTCAAACTCAGTGAACCAACGCCTCGTACAGTTGAACTCGAGACTCGCGAGATTTGAATCAGTTACACATTTCCTGATTCGGTTCAATTCTGAGTTCTTGGTTCTTAAAATGAATCGACTCGTACTGTTGTACTTGAGACTCATGAATCTGTGTCGTTACTCGCTTCATTTCAGTGTTACTTTACTCTTTATTTTAGTTGTAGTATTTTGAATTAGCTTTTATTTTTATATTTTTTAGTTTTCATGTTAATTTTAGTTACATTTTTAGTTATTGAATTATGTGCGCTTGTCATTTTATGTGTTTTTTTTTTATATTGCTTTTAAGGATAATTATTTTTTTATTTCAATTTTAGTTCGTTTTAAACTTCACTTCTTTCAATTTACTGCCGAGGCAACATTTCTAATTTTCGTTTTTCAACTAATATTTCAGCTTTATTTCAATTCACAGAAAAGTGTTTTTGATTCGTTATTCTGCTCGCAAATGGATTCATTAAAAATTACAGATTCATTACAGATTCATCATCTCTTCCTGCTGAGTTTTCCTCATATTTCTCGACTGTTTTCATTCCTCTGTCTCTCTCTCACTCTCACTCTCTCTCTCCCTTTCTCTCACTCTCTCTCTCTCCCTTTCTCTCACTCTCTCTCTCCCTCTGTCTGTCTCTCTCTCTCCCCCTCTCTCTCCCTTTCTCTCACTCTCTCTTTCTCTCACTCTCTCTCTCTTCTCTCTCTCCCTCTCTTTCTCTTCTCTCTCCCTCTCTCTCTCTCTCCCTCCTGTCTGTCTGTGTCTCTCTATCATTGTGTCGATGGGCTCCAGATCTATCGAGTCTCTTCCTGATAATCAAAAGTACCGTCAGTTGCAGCGGGAGCTCTCTCAGGTTCTGACCCAGCGTCAGATCTACATTGACTAGGGTCAGAGGCGTGTGTGTGTGTGTGCCTGCACGACCTCCTTAAACACACTAACTGCATGCAGGTGCATTCTGGGTACAGCTCACCAACATTAATGTGTGAGAAGTAGGGTTGGGAATCTAATACTTGTTATTGACTTAAAATCTCGATTCTTCTGTGAGGATTTCAATATGAGTTTAAACCATTGAAGGGCGAGAGACTCAGTTTTCTGAGTCGCTTAACTGTGTGTTTTCCTCTTACGTCTCTGTGTGTGTGTGTGTGTTTCAGGAGCGTGCAGACGCTGGCGGATAAGTCGAAGCAGGATGCTCTGAAGAACGACCTGATGATCGCGCTTAGCCAACGCAAACAGCAGAGCTAGAGACTCACTCACTCACTCTCTCTCTCTCTCTCTCTCTCTCTCTGTGTCTCTCTCTCTCTCTCTGTGACTCTCTCTCTCTCTCTGTGTCTCTCTCTCTGTGTGTGTCTCTCTCTCTCTTTGTGTCTCTCTCTCTGAAAAAGGAGAAAAGGCTTTTTGTTTTTTGTTGAACGCACCGGTCTCTCTCTCTGTCTGTAATCATGTAGTATTAAAACAGTGCTGGTTGTTTCTGTCTGATTGATGACATCACCGTGGGGGCGGAGCTTTTCTCCCGCCATCAGAAGAACAAGTTTTCCAGGAGAGGCGGGATATATATATATATAAATATATATAAATATACACACATGTATGTATTATGACCTTTATCATTAATATTGATTTTGCTGTTAATATTAAACGATTTGTTTGAATCCACACAGATGAGTGTGTGAGTGTATGTGTGATTGTGTGTGTGTTGAATCTGTCATTGACAAAAGCAGCAAATATATTCCTCCCGTCTCTCTCTGTCCATCTGAGAGCGTCAGACGGTTCGTGGTTTTCTTCAGGGTGGATTATGTCAAGTTTTTTTTTTCTTTTGGTCTTTTTTTTGTTTGTTTTTTGTAAAGCTTACAGTTTGTTGTTTTAGGGCCTCCAGCTACAATAAAAACAGTAAAAACGAACGGAGTTATGTTTCTTTAAAACGCTTTAATGCTGGTAAACATAAGTGGCTCTGATGCTCGACACTCATTCACTATCATGTCTCTCTCACATAATTACACGCTTATCAATATTTCATCAGCATTCATGTGTAATAGGCCAGAGAATATCCAGTCAATCGGCCGTTAATACGGATTATACACACATCTCTCATCTTTGGAGATTAATCATATTTTAATGAAATTAATAATCACTTAGTAAATCTGTGTGTGGTGAGAGACTTACCTTTTCAGTCGTGTTAAGACAAATCTTTAGCTCTCAATAAATGCGAGCTGTTTAAACTCTGTTTTTAATACAATACAATTTCATATTTATTCTTACTCGTTCTTTTCTTTTGATTACTCTGTTATTTCTTTTTTTGGACGACATTTTGTCCTCAGGAAAAGGAGCGCGAGTCGTCGCTGGGCAGATTAGAATATTTTATAAAATATGTAATCTATAGGTCGAGATACGTGTCGTAAAATATGAATCAAACTATTTTACCCTATATAAAGCATATCCGGTAGAGTTAATCAGCAATTATCTGCAATGACAAGGTTCATTAGATCACGCAGGTACTCGTACATTTGCGTTGTTTTCTTCAGACTTTTCTTTTCCCGCTTCTCGTCCTCCGGTAGAACAGCGCCCTCTATCGATGGCCCACAACACACGCAGTCCGTCTATTGATTTAAATGAGTCAGGGCAGTAAATGTAAATAGCATTTAAATATTATGTACCACAGAAACACGCTCGTTATTTCAAGATAATAGATTTTACCTATCTGTGTGAGGTAAAACAATCAATGCACATGCGCTGACATGGTCGGGACAGCAGGAGGCGCTCCTTTATTTTTTAAACATCTCAGGAGCTGTTAATACACCAAACACACACACAACACACTCTCACGCGGAGAAGTGAAAGCTTTTCCCACTCCTTTCCCATTTCTGTTTAATTTTGAAATGGATGAGTTAGCTATTTATTTTTATATTTTGTTCCTTTATAAATGTGAGTTGATGTTAATGTTGCTAAGCAGAACAAATAACCAAATCATCAGTCACACAATCGTCAGTTTTCTGTTTGTTTTGTTTGTATGATTAGCTTATTATTTGGCGGTTTAGTGGAACGTTCATTTTTAACGTTTAAACTTTTTTCTTGGTGTGGCCAACGTTAAGATTCCATTCTATCATTTTGCAATCATTATAGGAAATGAAGAACGTTCTGAATCAAGCAGTAGGCTAACGTAAAAAAATAGACAAACGTTCCATTCACGAAATGTTTTAGTGCTAACGTTTTGAGAACATTATTAAAGACAAGATAACGGAACGAACGTTCTAGTTCTAGAGCTTTGGGTATAAGAAAAGCGCGATAGTCTGAATAAAATGTATTATTATTATTATTATTAACGTTCTATTAACGTTAATAGAAGAACGTTTGTTCATACTTTGACAAAACGTTCCGTTGGGATATCACTATTATTTGCATCTTTATGGCCTTTTTGGAACTTGCCAGCTTTGTGTAGCCTATTTGTAGTGCACTGTAATTAAATAGCCTAAAAACAAATAAATAGTACTAATACAATTCTTTATTCGGTTAAATGACTTGATTTTCCTCCCCAGAGCAGATATATTTTCTGAATAGCATCGGCAGGGTGTCTTCTAAGATTTGTCCCCACTGCCCCCCCTCCCCTCCCTCTCCCCTCTCGGCGCTCTGAATCAGGTTTATGTTAATGATCCCCCTCCCCGGATTCACTGGAGGTGTGTGTGTGTGTGTGTGTGTGTGAGTGAGAGGGAGAGAGAGAGAGAGAGAGAGAGAGAGTGTGTGACCGCAGTGCGTGGATCAGCATGGAGACTCCACACGCCAACTTTGAAGGGAAAAACTGGATGTAATTCATTCTCCGTGGAAGAGCAGCAGCGAGGAGCGATGAAGTGGGATTTGTTGCTCATTGTTTTCGGGTGGTTTGAACTCCCGTGGCTCGTGGATTGTTTCGATGTGCACGTGAGTGAGGATGCGGGACCGGGCACCGCGATCGCGATCACCGGCTCCTGCGCGCTGGACCAGCTCATCGTTCCCCGGTTCGCGGAGAGTTTCCTTCACCGGGACGCGGGAGGGCTCACTTTCTCCGGCGCTTTGAACTGCGAATCGGTTCTTTCGAACCCGTTCACTGTGTACGCGATCATGGACTGTGCGGATAACAACGCGTTCTTGTTTAGACACCTTTTAACCAGCCGGTATAATGTGCACATTCACGGAAAAAACTGTGCGTTTAGACGCAAACGCGAAAAAAAACTAGACGTGGAGATTATAAGCTTAATAGATGCTTCAGAGTGTCATGAGGCGGGAACCGCTGTTTTCCATGTGTTTGATGTGTTACCGGGCAACCCGACGCAGTGTAACATAACCGGGACTTCAGCGCTTTACGTCTCCGAGGGTCGTTTGTTTACTTCGGCTCCGCTGTGTTTCCCTCGCGACTCTATGCTAGAGTTTCAACTGCGCTGCGTGGGGCGCGCACGTACGGGTGTCACGCATGCGCACTGGCGCGTGGGTCGCGGTCCGTTCACTCAAACACACCTGAGGACGTTACTTAAACGGGCCGCGCGCTCAAACTCAGGGCTTCTGAGCAGGAGGAGAAGAAACATAAACAATAACCCACAGTTTCAACCTTCCATGTATCAAGTGTCCGTTCCAGAGAATCAACCTTCCGGGACTTTTGTTGTTGTTTTAAAAGCTTTTGACCCGGACGAGGGTGAAGCTGGCAGGCTGGAATACTTGTTAGAGGCCTTGTTTGATAGTCGTTCCAACAATCTTTTCGCCGTTGACCCAGCGAGCGGCGTCGTTTCCACCGTGGAGATACTAGATAGAGAAACGAAGTACACACATGTGTTCAGAGTCATGGCTGTGGATCACGGAACGCCACGTCGCACTGCCATGGCGACGCTCACCGTAACGGTCACCGACACAAACGATCACGACCCCATCTTCGAGCAGGAAGACTATAAAGAAAGCGTGCGAGAAAATCTGGAAATCGGTTATGAGGTCCTGACTGTACGTGCCACGGATGGCGACGCTCCCATCAACGGAAACATACTTTATAATTTGCTAAACAATGGGACTAATGACGTGTTTGAGATCGATTCCCGCTCTGGCGTTATTCGCACACGAGGTCTAGTCGACCGCGAAACTGTCGAATCCTACATGTTACTGGTTGAAGCGAATGACCAAGGTCGTGACCCCGGGCCTCGCAGTGCTACGGCAACGGTGTTTATCGTCGTTGAGGACGATAACGACAACGCTCCGCAGTTCAGCGAGAAACGCTACGTTGTTCAAGTTCCCGAAGATCTGACGCCAAACACGGAAATCCTGCAGGTTACGGCGACTGACCAGGACCGCGGGAACAACGCTGTGGTCCATTTTAGCATCATGAGCGGAAACACGCGAGGCCAGTTCTACATCGACGCTCAAACGGGCAAACTAGACCTTGTGAGTCAACTTGATTACGAGACTAATAAAGAGTACATGCTTCGGATTCGAGCGCAAGATGGCGGACGCCCGCCGCTCTCCAACATCAGCGGCCTCGTCACGGTGCAAGTTCTTGACGTTAATGACAACGCGCCCATATTCGTCAGCACTCCGTTCCAAGCTACGGTCCTAGAGAACGTTCCCGTTGGATATTCCGTCATTCACATTCAAGCTATAGATGCCGATGCTGGGGAAAACTCGCGTTTGGAATACCGTCTCACGGATACCACGCCAAACTTCCCGTTCGCCGTCAACAACAGCACAGGCTGGATTATCGTAGCATCCGAGTTGGATAGAGAAAGCGTGGACTTTTATAACTTCGGAGTGGAAGCACGCGACCACGGAACGCCAGCTATGTCTTCCTCCGCTAGCATTAGCATGACTATTCTAGACGTCAACGACAACAACCCTGAGTTCACGCAAAAGGCGTATTACATGCGTCTGAACGAGGATGCGGCCGTGGGAATGAGTGTTGTAACCGTGTCTGCCATTGATCAGGATATCAACAGCGTAGTGACGTATCAGATATCAAGCGGAAACACCAGAAACCGTTTCTCCATCACTAGCCAGAGCGGCGGAGGCCTCATAACTCTCGCTTTACCGCTAGACTACAAGCTTGAACGACAGTACGTGCTAACAGTCACTGCGTCAGACGGAACGCGCTTCGACACGGGGAAGGTTTACGTTAATGTCACGGATGCTAACACTCACAGACCAGTCTTCCAGAGCTCACATTACACCGTCAACATCAACGAGGACCGGGGTGTCGGCACAACAGTGGTGATGATTAGCGCAACGGACGAGGATACGGGCGAAAACGCTCGGATTACATACTTCATGGAGGATAGCATCCCTCAGTTTCAAATCGATGCGGACAGCGGAGCCGTAACCACACAGATGGAGCTGGACTACGAGGATCAAGTTTCATACACACTCGCCATCACGGCTCGAGACAACGGCATCCCGCAGAAATCCGACACTACGTACCTTGAGATCCTTGTGAACGACGTGAACGACAACTCGCCCGTGTTCCTGCGGGATCGTTACTTGGGCTCCGTCACAGAGGACATTCCCGTGTACTCCAGCGTTTTACAGGTCTCCGCGACCGACCTCGACTCAGGCCTCAATGGGCGAGTCTTCTACACGTTCCAGGGCGGAGAAGACGGCGACGGCGACTTTATCATCGAGTCCACGTCAGGGATCGTCCGGTCGCAACGACGGCTTGACCGAGAAAACACTCCCGTCTATAACCTTCAAGCGTTTGCGGTTGATAAAGGAGTTCCGGCGCTCAAAACACCGGTTGACATTCAAGTAAGCGTTTTGGATGTGAACGATAACCCGCCTGTGTTCGAGAAAGATGAGTTTGATATCTTCGTGGAGGAGAACAGTCCCATCGGGCTTGTTGTGGCTCAAATATCCGCGTCAGACCCGGACGAAGGCAGCAATGCTCAAATCATGTACCAAATCGTCGAAGGCAACATTCCCGAGGTCTTCCAACTGGACATCTTCTCCGGAGAGCTCACCGCTCTGACCGACCTCGACTACGAGACTCGTTCGGAATACGTTATTGTGGTTCAGGCCACATCCGCTCCGCTAGTCAGCAGAGCCACGGTCCACATCAAACTCGTCGACAGGAACGACAACATCCCCGTCCTTAAGAACTTCCAGATTATTTTTAACAATTACGTCACCGATAAGACCAGCAGCTTCCCTTCGGGAGTGATCGGGCGGATCCCGGCGCACGACCCGGACATCTCGGATCAGCTCCACTACAGCTTCGAGGCGGGGAACGAGCTGAATTTGGTGATTCTGAACCAGAGCACTGGAGAGATCCGACTCAGCCGAGCCCTGGACAACAACAGACCGCTGGAGGCGTCCATGAAGATCTCAGTCTCAGGTAAGAAGCTGTTTCTTTCAGTTCTGCATAGGGGGTTTCACACCGGGTAGTCCTAGGAACTGAGTTATAGGAACTCGCCACCAGGTTGTTGACCCGAGAACGAATGCTTCTCTTAGAAACGTTTTCCTGGTTGCATTCGCACCGCCAGTAGGAACTCTGAAGTGACGTGAGCCGCGCTTTTTGTTGTGACTTTTATTTTGACAGCGCTTAGAAAGTACACATAGAACACATACATATAGTATACTTATAAAGTAGACAGTAATAAAGTTATGAGCGTATGCGTGTGTTGATGTCCAGTGTTGCTGAGCAGAAATATATGATCATGTTTCTCTTGATCTCCTCAAAGTTGTGTTGGATTTTCTCCTCAGCGTAAATATTAAGAGCTTCATCTATCTCTGTTTTACTTGTTCATAGAGTTAGTTTCTGTAATAAACTGGAGTATAAGGGGCTTTTGCACCGGAGGATTAGTGGAAGTTCCCGGATGTTGGCGTGTTCACACCGCAGGAACTAGGAACGATTTTAGTTTCAGGTCCTCCTTTTGGAGGAACTAATTTACTGCTACTTCAGAGTCGGTCTAAACCAGCGCTAGAGGAACTACAGTGGCGGTAGTGTTCGCTGATTGGCCGAACGCACGCCAAACACCAGCACATTTTTAAAAAGCTGTAATACAGATTATAGCCTATATATGTACTCCACTAACTAACTCTATGAACATGTAAAACAGAGATAGAAGCTCTAAACCTTTATGCTGAGGAGAAAATCCAACACAACTTTGAGGAGATCAAGAGAAACATGATCATGTATTTTTGCTCAGCAACACTGGACATCAACACACGGCATACGCTAATAACTTTATTACTGTCAGTAATTCCACAACTACTACATAAATGTCTCCTCTAACATTCAGGAAGGTCTAAAAGTTTTAACCTCTCCGTAAGGCTGCACTCACTACTGGTTATTCTGGGATGAGTGAGATCGGTTACTGCCAGAGTTTCTGAAGCTCGTGTGAAGACTCCGCCCTCTTCTGAACGGAGGCGGAGCAACAGCTCATGTGCATTTAAAGGGACACACACAAAAACGGCTCACACCCAAAAAGGGGCAAATTTGACAAGCTAGCTATACCTAATAAATGATCTGGTATTTTGAGCTGAAATTTCACAGACACATTCTGGGGATATCATAGATTTATAATACATCTTTTATTACTCCAGTAGTTTTGTGTGAGGCTTGCGTGACATGTGTGCATTTGTAGCTCTCGCTGATGTATAATACATGACCTCTGCTCGGTATGAGCGAGTGAACGAGTCGCTGTGGGACACGCATGTTGGTTTAGCGGATCTGTCTCCATTTCCTTCAGGTTGTTTGACATTGAAGTAGATCTTCCTCCATTAACCGTTAGCCGTGAGTGTTTGTGTGTGAGTGTGTGTGTGTAGCGGTTGGTTCTTCACGTGAGTGCGTGACTGTGGCCTACGGGGAAACACGCTCGACTGGCTTTATATGATTTTTGTGCGTTCTGACGGAAAGATACATTGCAGGCCAATTATTATGAGATAAAACTACAGGAATATGTCTGTTTTGTTGAGTTTTAAGGGCGCTGACAGAAATGATCAAATCTAGACCATTGCAATTTTGAACAAAAACTCAAATAAATGACTTCTCTTTGCTAACATGTTTGAGTTAGCAGAGTTAGCAACAGTTTTGTTCAATATACTGTAGGTATCCCATAAAGGCATGAGTTAGTGCAGTGGAGCAACTGGCCCCGGGTCTCTAGGACCTCCTCATTGACGAGCCCTGCTTTACATGCGGTTGAGTTACGAGTTGAGCTTCAGCTGCTCTTTGTGTCTGTGATGCCTGAGGGTCAAAGGTCAGATGTGAACCGTTAGCGTTCGTTAGCTCATCCCGATGCCTCGAGAGTGTCTTTAATGAAAGAGGAAGAGCCCCTAGTGACACATGACTGTGTGTGTGTGTGTGTGTGTGCGCGTGTGCGCGTTTATAGATCGATTCATACATGTGTAACAGCTGGTGCTTCGCCTCAGCCAATCAGAGAGCAGGACTCAGCGCTCGCATTACACCTGCTGAGTGTGTGTGTCAGTGCCACGCTGAGAGAGAGAGAGAGTGTGTGTGTGTCAGTGCCACGCTGAGAGAGAGAGAGAGAGAGAGAGAGAGTGTGTGTGTGTGTGTGTGTCAGTGCCACGCTGAGAGAGAGAGTGTGTGTGTGTGTGTGAGAGTGTGTGTCAGTGCCACGCTGATAGAGAGAGAGTCGGTGTTTGTGTGTGTGTGTGCGTGTGAGCGTGCGTGTGTGCGTGTGAGCGAGTGTGAGCATGAGTGTGAGTGTGTGTGTGTGTGAGTGTGTTTGTGTGTGTGTGTGTGCGCGTGTGAGCGTGTGTGTGTGTGCGTAAGTGTGAGCGTGTGTGTGTGTGTGTGTGTGTGTGTGTGTGTGTGAGTGTGTGGGTGTGTGTGTGTGTGTGTGTGTGAGTGTGTGGGTGTGTGGGTGTGTGGACGTGGACGTGATTTCCTGTGTTTGGTGAAAAATATCTGTATTTCTGACTGATGAAGTTGAAAGTCTCGTCCTCCATCTGTCAGGATTGTATTATTATTAGTGATTTGAGACGCTTCAGTTTCCAGAAGTTGATGTGTTTCTGCTGGGATGGTGTCTTCAGATGTTAGTATGGATCAGTGGTGTGTTTCCAGCATCTGTGTGTGTGTGTGTGTGTGTGTGTGTTTCCAGCATCTGTGTGAGAGTTTATCAGACGCTGATGTTCTTTCTCTGCCGCTGTAAATCCACACAGTAAATAGCAGTAAAGCCTTGAGTGATGAAACACTGAGACGGGATTTGTGTTCATGAACAAGTCACACTGAGCTCTTCACTCACTCCACACACACACACACACACACACACACACACACACACACACACACTCACACACACACACACACACACACACAAACTCACACACACACACTAACACACACACACACACAAACACACACACACACTAACTCACACACACACACTAACTCACACACTAACTCACACACACACACTAACTCACACACAAACTCACACACACACACACACACACACACACACACACACTCACACACACACATTTTTATAGTTATCATTATATATTTTTATAGTTATCATTACAGTAATTATTTTAGTTATTGTTATAGTTATTATCTT
>CM060637.1:542500-550000 GCA_030578275.1 Meda fulgida
TTGAAACAAAGCTGACAGAAATAAATTTTAAAATCAGATGAAATTTAAAAAACGTAGAAAATTAGAAATGTTGCCTTGACAGCTAATAGAAATAAAATAAGTGTAACTTTAAGTACTAACATGACTAAAACTAAACCTGAAAAAATAAAATAAAATAAAGCTAAACTTAAATATTACAAACAAATAGAAGCAATTTCAAAGTACTAATAAACACTATAATAGTATAAACAATGCTGTAATAACTGACTGTTGCTAAGTTAAAAGATAAAAATGTATGCCATATTATTACACATTATTTCATGACCCGCTAGTTGCACTATTTATTGTGTGTGTGTGTGTGTGTGTGTGTGTGTGTGTGTGTGTGTGTGTGTGTTGAGTTCCGGTTCAGGTCTGAATACTTGAATTAATGTGTCTAATTGTGTCTAATTAACGTGTTTGTTTGTGTTTGTTTGTGTTGTTAGTTAGCGTAGTGTTCTTTCTCTCTGCATTCACACTGTGTTTGATTTGATCAAGTGTGTTTTGTTGTTTGTGTTGTAAACGGTTCCCAGCGCTCCTTTCACTGTCCTGGACCGGGATCAGTTGTTTATTGGCAGGCGAGTCGAGCAGCGGATTAATCCCGGTTATTTGCATCCTGGTGGATTGGATGAGTGTTCGGTTAATTAGCGATCACTGCTAGATTGTTCTGAAGGAACTCGTTAGAGCCAGAACCGTGTTAGACAAACTACAAGATATTCACAGTTTAAAAGAGTTCAAATACACTCAAACTACTAACAAAAGTAGCTAATAACATTGATGCGCAATGACTGAGTCAATCAATTATGTTTGGACCAATTCATTTTGACCACATAAAATAGTGAACTGTCTGAATTAACCGATTTATTTAAATAAACCATGCTAATGAACAGATTCATTTTAGTAAATCATTCAAATTAACCAATACATTTGAGCGACTGTTCAACTGAACCAATTCATTTAAATGAACCATACAAATGAACATATTTATTTAAGCGAACCATGCAAATGAACCAATTCATTTTAGTGAATCATCCAAATGAACAAATTAATTTTTCGCGACCCGTTCAAATGAACCGATTCAATTATATGGACAATGCAAATGAACAAATTATTGTTAGCGAACCATGCAAATGAACCAATTCATTTTAGTGAATCATTCAAATAAAGAAATTCATTTGACCGACCCGTTCAACTGAACCGATTAATTTAAGTGAACCATGCAAATGAACATATTCATTTAAGTGAACCATGCAAATGAACATATTCATTTAAGCGAACCATGCAAATGAACCAATTCATTTTAGTGAGTCATCCAAATGAACCACTTAATTTTAGAGATCCGTTCAAATGAATAGATTAATTTAAGTGGACAATGCAAATTAACCACTCCATTTTAGCAACCCATTCAAACGAACCGATTCAAACAAATTCATTTTAGTGAATCATCCAAATGAACTGATTCATTTTAGCAACCCATTCAAATGAACCGATTCTTTTAAGTGAACCTTTAAGGTTTTCTTTTAATCAAAGTTCAAATAAGTTCTTTCAGTGAATTTCTTCAGTTTAGCATGGCTGCTGTTGTGTTCCTCCCCTGAGGATCTAGAATGATTCATCTGATTGTGGATTCCTCTGTCTCTGCAGACGGTGTTCACTCAGTGTCGGCTCAGTGTCTGCTTCAGGTCACGGTCATCACCGACGAGATGCTCTCCAACAGCATCACGCTGAGATTGGCCAACACGTCCCTGGAGCGCTTCCTCTCGCTGCGATTGGCCCAGTTCCTGGAGGGGGTGGCCCGCGTTCTCTCAGCGTCCCCTGAAGACGTGGTGGTGTTCAACGTCCAGGACGACACCGATGTCAACGCCGGGATCCTGAACGTCAGCCTGTCCGTGGCCCTGCCGGTCGAGGGGTCGCGGGGTTATGGGATCACGACCCGGCTGGGCGAGTTCTTTGGGTCGGAGGAGCTTCAGGAGCGCTTGTATCTGAACCGGAGTCTCCTGGCCCAGATCTCCTCGCAGGAGGTGCTCCCGTTCGACGACAACATCTGCCTGCGCGAGCCGTGCGAGAACTACATGAAGTGTGTGTCCGTGCTTAAGTTCGACAGCCTGGCACCGTTCGTGGCGTCGGACACCATCTTGTTCCGGCCGATCCACCCGATCGCGGGGCTGCGGTGCCGCTGTCCAATCGGCTTCACCGGAGACTACTGCGAGACGGAGATCGACCTGTGTTACGCTAAACCTTGCGGCGCTAACGGCGTCTGCCATGGACACGAGGGCGGCTTCACCTGCGAGTGTCTCCATGACTACACAGGTGAGAGGGGCGGAGCCTCTGCTAACACACACACCTCTCTCAGGCCTGGTCCACACTAATACGTTTTAGTTTGAAAAGACATATTTTCCTGTCCTTTCACACTGAGACGTCGTTTTTATTAATGAAAAAGTAGCTTTTTAAAAACGCTCTCCAAAAGTGAACCATGGAAATTAACCGATTCATTAGAGTGAATCGTCCAAATGAACAGATTAATTATAATGAGTCAACCAAATGAACAGATTCATTACAATGAATCATCCAAATGAAGCGATTTATTAAAGTGAATCATCCAAATGAACAGATTCATTATAATGAATCATCCAAATGAACAGATTCATTACAATGAATCATCCAAATGAACCGATTCATTAAGGTGAATCATCCAAATGTTGATTTATTATTATGAATCATCCATAATAATCAGGTGAGATGTTATAATCAGAGATGTTATGATCAGATATATTATGAGATGAGAGATGATAATCGGGTGTTACGATCAGAAACGGGATGTGATAATCAAATGAGATGTTATGATTAGAGATTGGGTATGATATTCATATAAAATGTGATGAGGTATAATAATTTAAGATAATCAGAGATTAGATATTATGATCAGGGATGAGATGAAATGAAGCAGGATTGCATGCAATGATTAGAAATGTTATGATCAGAGATTAAATGTTATGATCAGATGATATGTAATGATCAGATGAGATGTTATGATAAGATGAGATGTTATGATCAGATAAGATCTTATGATCAGATAAGATCTTATGATCAGATGAGATCTTATGATGATGCAGATGAGATCTTACGATGATGCAGATGTTATGATCAGATGAGATCTTATGATGATGCAGATGTTATGATCAGATGAGATCTTATGATGATGCAGATGTTATGATCCGATGCAGCTGTTATGATCAGATGTTCTGATCAGATGAGATGTTATGATCAGATGAGATGATCAGATCAGATGTTATGATCAGATGAGATGAGATGATCAGATCAGATGTTCTGATCAGATGATATGTTATGATCAGATGAGATGATCAGATCAGATGTTATGATCAGATGAGATGATCAGATGTTATGATCAGATGAGATGATCAGATCAGATGATATGAGATGATCAGATGAGATGAGATGATCAGATGAGATGTTATGATCAGATGAGATGATCAGATCAGATGTTATGATCAGATGAGATGACATGATCAGATCAGATGTTATGATCAGATGATATGAGATGATCAGATGAGATGTTATGATCAGATGAGATGATCAGATCAGATGTTATGATCAGATGTTATGATCAGATGTTATGATCAGATGTTATGATCAGATGTTATGATCAGATGAGATGATGAGATGAGATGATCCGATCAGATGTTATGATCAGATCTTATGATGATGCAGATGTTATGATCAGATCTTATGATGATGCAGATGTTATGATCCGATGCAGATGTTATGATCAGATCTTATGATGATGCAGATGTTATGATCAGATCTTATGATGATGCAGATGTTATGATCCGATGCAGATGTTATGATCAGATGTTCTGATCAGATGAGATGTCATGATCAGATGAGATGATCAGATCAGATGTTATGATCAGATGAGATGAGATGATCAGATCAGATGTTCTGATCAGATGATATGTTATGATCAGATGAGATGATCAGATCAGATGTTATGATCAGATGAGATGTTCTGATCAGATCAGATGTTCTGATCAGATGATATGAGATGATCAGATGAGATGTTATGATCAGATGAGATGATCAGATCAGATGTTATGATCAGATGAGATGAGATGATCAGATCAGATGTTATGATCAGATGATATGATCAGATCAGATGTTATGATCAGATGATATGATCAGATGAGATGATGAGATGAGATGATCAGATCAGATGTTATGATCAGATGTTATGATCAGATGAGATGATGAGATGAGATGATCAGATCAGATGTTATGATCAGATCTTATGATGATGCAGATGTTATGATCAGATCTTATGATGATGCAGATGTTATGATCAGATCAGATGTTATGATCAGATGTTATGATCAGATGAGATGTTATGATCAGATGTTATGATCAGATGAGATGTTATGATGATGCAGATGTTGTGATCAGATGTTATGATGATGCAGATGAGATGTTATGATCAGATGTGATGTTATGATGATGCAGATGTTATGATCAGATGTTGTGACCAGATGAGATGTTAGGATCAGATGAGATGTTATGATCAGATGAGATCTTATGATGATGCAGATGTTATGATCAGATGAGATCTTATGATGATGCAGATGTTATGATCAGATGAGATGATCAGATGAGATGATCAGATGAGATAATATGATCAGATGAGATGATCAGATGAGATGATCAGATGAGATGATGAGATGAGATGATCAGATGAGATGTTATGATGATGATGATGTTTACGGGGCGGCAGTGGCTCAGTGGTTCATGTGGGTTGTCTACAAATCGGAAGGTTGGTGGTTCAATCCTCGGTTCCACCTGACCAAGTGTCGAGGTGTCCATGAGCAAGACACCTAACCCCCGCTGCTCCCGACGAGCTGGATGGCGCCTTGTATGGCTGACGCTGTCGGTGTATGAATGAGTGTGTGAATGGGTGAATGTGAGGCAATATGTAAAGCGCTTTGGTTGCCCAGTCGGTCTGTGAAAGCGCTATATGAATGCAGTCCATTTACCATTTACCATGATGCAGATGTTACGATCAGATGAGATGATCAGATAAGATGAGATGATCAGATGTGATGTTATGATGATGCAGATGTTATGATCAGATGAGATATGATGTAGATGTTATGATCAGATATTATGATCAGATGAGATGATCAGATGAGATGAGATGATGTGATGTTATTATGATGCAGATGTTATGATCAGATGAGATGTTATGGTCAGAAGAGATGTTATGATGATGCAGATATTATGATCAGATGTTATGATCAGATGAGATGATCATATGAGATGATCATATGAGATGTGATGATCAGATGAGATGATCAGATGAGATGAGATGATCAGATGAGATGATCAGATGAGATGAGATGATCAGATGAGATGATCAGATGAGATGTTATGATGATGCAGATGAGATGATCAGATGTTATGATCAGATGAGATGTTATGATCAGATGAGATGATCAGATGTTATGAGCAGATGAGATGTTATGATCAGATGAGATGATGAGATGAGATGATCAGATGATATGTTATGATCAGATGTTATGATCAGATGAGATGTTGTGATTAGATGAGATGTTATGATCAGATGTTATGATCAGATGAGATGAGATGATCAGATGAGATTATCAGATGAGATGTTATGATCAGATGAAATGTTATGATGATGCAGATGTTATGATCAGATGTTATGATGATGCAGATGTTATGATCAGATGTTATGATGATGCAGATGTTATGATCAGATGAGATGTTATGATCAGATGAGATGTTATGATGATGCAGATGTTATGATCAGATGAGATCTTATGATGATGCAGATGTTATGATCAAATGTTATGATCAGATGAAATGTTATGATCAGATGTTATGATCAGATGTTATGATCAGATGTTATGATCAGATGAGATGTTATGATGATGCAGATGTTATGATGATGCAGATGTTATGATCAGATGAGATGTTATGATGATGCAGATGTTATGATCAGATGAGATGATCAGATGAGGTGATCAGAGATGTTCAGATGAGATGTTATGATCAGATTAGATGTTATGATGATGCAGATGTTATGATCAGATGTTATGGTCAGATGAGATGTTATGATCAGATGAGATGTTATGATCAGATGAGATGTTATGATGATGCAGATGTTATGATCAGATGAGATGTTATGATCAGATGAGATGATCAGATGAGATGATCAGATGAGATGATCAGATGAGATGAAATGTTATGATGATGCAGATGTTATGATCAGATGTTATGATGATGCAGATGTTATGATCAGATGTTATGATGATGCAGATGTTATGATCAGATGAGATGTTATGATCAGATGAGATGTTATGATGATGCAGATGTTATGATCAGATGAGATGTTATGATCAGATGAGATCTTATGATGATGCAGATGTTATGATCAAATGTTATGATCAGATGAAATGTTATGATCAGATGTTATGATCAGATGAGATGTTATGATCAGACGAGATGTTATGATCAGATGAGATGTTATGATGATGCAGATGTTATGATCAGACGAGATGTTATGATCAGATGAGATGATCAGATGAGATGATCAGATGAGATGAGATGATCAGATGAGATGATCAGATGAGATGTTATGATCAGATGAGATGATCAGATGAGATGAGATGATCAGATGAGATGTTATGATGATGCAGATGTTATGATCAGATGAGATGTTATGATTCAGATGTTATGATCAGATGAGATGTTATGATCAGATGAGATGATCAGATGAGATGTTATGATGATGCAGATGTTATGATCAGATGTTATGATCAGATGTTATGATGATGCAGATGTTATGATCAGATGAGATGTTATGATGATGCAGATGTTATGATCAGATGTTATGATCAGATGTTATGATCAGATGAGATCTTATGATGATGCAGATGTTATGATCAAATGTTATGATCAGATGAAATGTTATGATCAGATGAGATGATCAGATAAGATGTTATGATCAGATGAGATGTTATGATGATGCAGATGTTATGATCAGATGAGATGTTATGATCAGATGAGATGATCAGATGAGATGATCAGATGAGATGTTATGATCAGATGTTATGATCAGATGAGATGTTATGATGATGCAGATGTTATGATCAGATAAGATGATCAGATGAGATGATCAGATGAGATGATCAGATGAGATGTTATGATCAGATGTTATGATCAGATGAGATGATCAGATGAGATGATCAGATGAGATGATCAGATGAGATGAGATGATCAGATGAGATGTTATGATGATGCAGATGTTATGACCAGATGAGATGTTATGATTCAGATGTTATGATCAGATGAGATGATCAGATGAGATGAGATGATCAGATGAGATGAGATGATCAGATGAGATGTTATGATGATGCAGATGTTATGATCAGATGAGATGTTATGATCAGATGAGAT
>CM060637.1:555000-562500 GCA_030578275.1 Meda fulgida
TGCAGCGGCTGACCGGTAGTAAACGCTCCATCTGAACACCAGAGGGTGAAGCTGAATAAACAGAAGACTGAAATGCTTTGATTGATTAAACATGACTTAGAAACACACGCCTGCCTAATTCTGTGTCAGAAGCGCATCATCGCACGAATGATGCTCATCTGTCGTTATGAAGTGAGTTTGGAGTAAAAGCATGTTATTAAATGTTGTCTTTTGTTGGACAAGAGGTTCATAAATGCGTCTCATGTCTGGAAAGTTTGCTTTTTGCACCTCTCGTTTCTCAGGAGCTAGTTTGAGGATAGTGGTCCTGACAGAAGTGTGTGTGTGGCTAACTTGAACTGTTCGTGTGTGTCCGCAGGTGAGCGGTGTGAGATCTCCGCGCGCTCGGGCCGCTGCGCTGCCGGCGTGTGTAAGAACGGCGGGGCGTGTCTGAACCTGCTGGTGGGCGGCTTCAGGTGCGAGTGTCCGAGCGGAGGCTTCGAGAAGCCCTTCTGCCTCATGAGCTCCAGGAACTTCCCGCCGCACTCCTTCCTCACATTCAAGGGCCTGCGCCAGCGCTTCCACTTCACGCTCTCGCTCGCGTGAGTATCAAGCGATCGCACCCTGTGCTGGGGACGTCACGCTGAAAAGTGATGCATTACAATGTTGCGTTACTCCCTTAAAAAGTAAATAATTGCAAAATACTTAATGCGTTACGTTACTTTTTCTCACCTGGTCTGGGCTTTTTATAACAAAAAAGTGGTATTTTGGGGAAAATGTAAAGACCCTTTCACACCAAATTTGTAATAATAATCCTCAGATTTAAGAAAGTGCAGATTCACGCGTGTCCAGTAGAGGGCGCCGCTCAAACACACCTTTCAACTTTCAACACTTCTGCAATAAAAACATGAAGTCATTTTTAGTAGTCAATATAAAGTACATTGGTCAATAAAGAGAGATTAAATGCATAAACATATTTTTTTTGTAATAATTAATTATTTGAAGTCAGATTTTTCATTTGACTGATTTTTTATTTTGAGGAATAGTGAATCTTTTTTGTGCATTGAGATGAGTAAATGCACTCTCACATTTAGTCTAGAACTACAATAACCATCATGTTCAAACACACACACACACACACACACACACACACACACACACACACACACACTCAGGAGAGCTGTCACTCAATAAATGGGAAAACAAAGTAACTTGCGTTACTTGTTTGAAAAAGTAATTCAGATATTTTGTTGTAAATTTTAAAAAGTAATCTGATTACGTAACTTGTAATGCGTTTCACACGACACTGATTGGATCCAGTTTCAGAGTGTGTGTTCTCCAGCACAAACACTGCTGTGTGTGAATGAACGGCCGGAACACATTAAGAGTTTGCCGTCAGTAGAGCGGTGTCGTGTTAGCGGCCGCTGAGTTAATAACTGAGGATCTTTACAACGGAAGTGAATCAATCAAAACTAACTTTATCTGGACTATAACTGTATTCTAGATCTGCTGTAAAGCCTAACAATCTGCCACTGTAGTCTCCTGTTATCACTGTGAAGCCTAATAATCTCTGCCACTGTAATCTCCTGTTATCACTGGGAAGCCTAATAATCTCTGCCACTGTAGTCTCCTGTTATCACTGGGAAGCCTAATAATCTCTGCCACTGTAATCTCCTGTTATCACTGGGAAGCCTAATAATCTCTGCCACTGTAATCTCCTGTTATCACTGGGAAGCCTAATAATCTCTGCCACTGTAATCTCCTGTTATCACTGGGAAGCCTAATAATCTCTGCCACTGTAATCTCCTGTTATCACTGGGAAGCCTAATAATCTCTGCCACTGTAATCTCCTGTTATCACTGGGAAGCCTAATAATCTCTGCCACTGTAATCTCCTGTTATCACTGGGAAGCCTAATAATCTCTGCCACTGTAATCTCCTGTTATCACTGGGAAGCCTAATAATCTCTGCCACTGTAATCTCCTGTTATCACTGGGAAGCCTAACAATCTGCCACTGTAGTCTCCTGTTATCACTGGGAAGCCTAATAATCTCTGCCACTGTAATCTCCTGTTATCACTGGGAAGCCTAATAATCTCTGCCACTGTAATCTCCTGTTATCACTGGGAAGCCTAATAATCTCTGCCACTGTAATCTCCTGTTATCACTGGGAAGCCTAATAATCTCTGCCACTGTAATCTCCTGTTATCACTGGGAAGCCTAATAATCTCTGCCACTGTAATCTCCTGTTATCACTGGGAAGCCTAATAATCTCTGCCACTGTAATCTCCTGTTATCACTGGGAAGCCTAATAATCTCTGCCACTGTAATCTCCTGTTATCACTGGGAAGCCTAATAATCTCTGCCACTGTAATCTCCTGTTATCACTGGGAAGCCTAATAATCTCTGCCACTGTAATCTCCTGTTATCACTGGGAAGCCTAATAATCTCTGCCACTGTAATCTCCTGTTATCACTGTGAAGCCTAATAATCTCTGCCACTGTAATCTCCTGTTATCACTGGGAAGCCTAATAATCTCTGCCACTGTAGTCTCCTGTTATCACTGGGAAGCCTAATAATCTCTGCCACTGTAATCTCCTGTTATCACTGGGAAGCCTAATAATCTCTGCCACTGTAATCTCCTGTTATCACTGGGAAGCCTAATAATCTCTGCCACTGTAATCTCCTGTTATCACTGGGAAGCCTAACAATCTGCCACTGTAGTCTCCTGTTATCACTGTGAAGCCTAATAATCTCTGCCACTGTAATCTCCTGTTATCACTGGGAAGCCTAATAATCTCTGCCACTGTAATCTCCTGTTATCACTGGGAAGCCTAATAATCTCTGCCACTGTAATCTCCTGTTATCACTGGGAAGCCTAATAATCTCTGCCACTGTAATCTCCTGTTATCACTGGGAAGCCTAATAATCTCTGCCACTGTAGTCTCCTGTTATCACTGGGAAGCCTAATAATCTCTGCCACTGTAATCTCCTGTTATCACTGGGAAGCCTAATAATCTCTGCCACTGTAATCTCCTGTTATCACTGGGAAGCCTAATAATCTCTGCCACTGTAATCTCCTGTTATCACTGGGAAGCCTAATAATCTCTGCCACTGTAATCTCCTGTTATCACTGGGAAGCCTAATAATCTCTGCCACTGTAGTCTCCTGTTATCACTGTGAAGCCGCTGTGAAACGCTCTGCTGGTAAAGCGCTGTGTAGATGACGGAGACTCGAGTTACTCGCGCTCTTCCACCGATGAAGCCGTCAGACGTGTTTGTTCATTACTCAGCGGTTAATGAACCATGTTTGCTTAGCGTAGCGTTATATAAACGTTACTCGGCGCTATTTGTCCCGAATATTTTGACCCGGGAACATCAGGTCGTGTTTATCCGTCAGTCTCCCAATGGGAAAACCGATGCTGTTCTCCCTCTCGCTCCCTCGCTCTTGTCTTCTGATGAATGCGCTGTCAGTGAGTGTATAGAGTGTGTGTTTTGCTTTGAGGCGTTCGGGACGGATGATGTTTTCACGCGGGTTGCTCAGCGCCAAAGGGGTTTAAAGGGTCAAACTGTGAGTTTCCAGGACTCAAAACTCTCTAGAAACTTCCAGAATCAACACACTGGCGTCCATGTCATGTGTAGCGCATCACAAGTAACATGAGTTACGAAATCAGATTACTTTTTCAAGTAACTTGTAAAATGACACATTACTTTTAAAATTTACAACAAAATATCTGAATTACTATTTCAAATAAGTAACGCTACTCTCTAAAAAATGCAGGGTTGTTTCAAACCAAATTTGGGTCAAATATGGACAGACTCAGTGGTTGGGTTACATTTGAAACATTTTTTTAGAGTGTGTTACTTTGTTTTCCCATTTATTGACTGACAGGTCTCCTGTCCAAATGATGAGACACATCGAAGTGCAGAGGTGTGTGTGTGTGTGTGTGTGTGTGTGTGTGTGTGTGTGTGAATATGATGGTTATTGTAGTTCTAGACTAAATGTGAGAGTGCATTTACTCATCTCACTAGCACAAAAAAAGATTCAGTATTCCTTAAAATTAAAAAAATTAAAAAATCAGTCAAATGCAAAATCTGACTATGCAAACCTCCAATAATAAAATATTAAATAAAACAAATATTTGTATGCATTAATCTCTCTTTATTGACCGATGTACTTCATATTGACTACTAAAAATGACTTAAGATTTAGAGAAGTGAGTGTTGAAAGTTGAAAGGTGTGCTTGAGCGGCGCCCTCTACTGGACACGCGTGAATCTGCATTTCCTTAAAGGAACACTCCACTTTTTGTGGAAGTAGGGTCAGGCGCTGCGTAATATCACTGCGCCTGCTCACCGATGGCACGGCAGCAAAGCCCCTGGATTATTACGCAGGAATGAGAGTATAGTTCCTAGCCACATCGTCCTAGAAAATCGTAACTTTTCATTTTCCGTCGGTCTTAGTTCACTAGTAACCACAGAAAAGGCAAGTTTTAAATAGGAAAAATATCAAAACTCTTTGGTCATTTTTTTGAGAGAGATGCTAACGGTCTAATCAAATTCAATGATCTATGCTAAGCTATGCTAAAAGTGCTAGCGCCAGACCCACAGATCGGCTGAATGGATTCAAAAACGGTACAACTGTGTAACTTTACGGGAGCTGTAAAATGAGTCTATTTCCAAAAAAAGTGAGTGTTCCTTTAAGTCTGAGGATTATTACTTATTAAGGGTCTTTACATTTTCCCAAAAACAGCACTCTTTTGTTATAAAACGCCCAGACCAGGTGAGAAAAAGTAATGCAAAAGTAACATAATGCATTACTTTTCTTAAAAGATTTTCGCAATTAGTTACTTTTTAAGGGAGTAAAAAGACACACATACACACACACACACACACACACACACACACACACACGCACGCATGCACACACTCGCCCACACACACTCGCACACACACACTCGCACACACACACACACGCACACACACACACTCGCACACACACACACACACACACACACACACGCATGATTGGCTGTTATCATTGATCAGCTGTTCTGAAAGTGATTCCAACAATCGTTATGGTTGTAGTTTTGCGAGACGAGGCCATTAACTGTGTATGAGCTGAAGGAGAATCGAAGGGTGTGTGTGTGTCTCTGGAGATGTAATTATTCTCCTCAGTAACCGGGTCAACAGCTCTACACCCCTCGGCTAACCCGTCAGAGACACACACACACACACACTCGCTCTGCGGTTCGTGAGGGAGTTTCTTCAGCTCTGGGTTTCTGTAGTTTAATAATAACAGCGTCAGGATTTCGTTTTTTGTGAGTGTTTGATTGTGTGTATTCTCGCTCATGCTTTTCTGCTGATGCTCGCTGACCTACTTTAACTTTATAAATGTGCGGCATACACCTGTGGTTTAACACACACACACACCTGTGATGATCTGCTGCTGTCGCCACGGCAACACACCCACTGCTCATGACTGGTTATTAATACTGTTTAACTCGGTCATCACTAGTAGCAGAACGAAGCCCTAGCAACCGCTTAGAACACTCAAACAACCGCATAGCAACCACACATGTTTCCTTCAGTGTGTGTGTGTGTGTGTGTGTGTTTAATCTACTGATGTTCCTGCAGCAGAAACACTGATTTTAATCCATACAAACATGATTTGACTGAGAATGGGAATGATGGACTTAGATGATAGATGATGTCACAACACACACACACACACACACACACACTCACTCACACACACACTCACACACACACACACACACACACACACACACACACACACACACACACACACACACACCCACACACACAGACACTGATCCTCTCTCTCTGTTCTGCAGGTTTGCGACTCGAGAACCAAACGGTCTGCTATTGTATAACGGACGCTTTAACGAGAAACACGACTTCATCGCTCTGGAGATCGTTAACGAGCAGATCCAGCTCACATTCTCCGCAGGTACACACAACCAACACAATCAACACACATCTCCGCAGGTATACACAATCAACACACATCTGCGCAGGTACACACAATCAACACAATCAACACACATCTCCGCAGGTATACACAATCAACACACATCTCCGCAGGTATACACAATCAACACACATCTGCGCAGGTACACACAATCAACACACATCTGCGCAGGTACACACAATCAACACACATCTGCGCAGGTACACACAATCAACACATATCTGCGCAGGTACACACAAGAGGCTAAGTCCACTACTGCCCCTATCCGCCAGGCTAAGTCCACTACTGCCCCTATCCGCCAGGCTAAGTCCACTACTGCCCCTATCCGCCAGGCTAAGTCCACTACTGCCCCTATCCGCCAGGCTAAGTCCACTACTGCCCCTATCCGCCAGGCTAAGTCCACTACTGCCCCTATCCGCCAGGCTAAGTTCACTACTGCCTCTATCCGCCAGGCTAAGTCCACTAATTCCCCTATCCGCCAGGCTAAGTCCACTAATTCCCCTATCCGCCAGGCTAAGTCCACTACTGCCCCTATCCGCCAGGCTAAGTCCACTACTGCCCCTATCCGCCAGGCTAAGTCCACTACTGCCCCTATCCACCAGGCTAAGTCCACTACTGCCTCTATCCGCCAGGCTAAGTCCACTAATTCCCCTATCCGCCAGGCTAAGTCCACTACTGCCCCTATCCGCCAGGCTAAGTTCACTACTGCCTCTATCCGCCAGGCTAAGTCCACTAATTCCCCTATCCGCCAGGCTAAGTCCACTAATTCCCCTATCCGCCAGGCTAAGTCCACTACTGCCCCTATCCGCCAGGCTAAATCCACTACTGCCCCTATCCGCCAGGCTAAGTCCACTACTGCCCCTATCCACCAGGCTAAGTCCACTACTGCCTCTATCCGCCAGGCTAAGTCCACTACTGCCCCTATCCACCAGGCTAAGTCCACTACTGCCTCTATCCGCCAGGCTAAGTCCACTACTGCCCCTATCCGCCAGGCTAAGTCCACTAATTCCCCTATCCTCCAGGCTAAGTCCACTAATTCCCCTATCCGCCAGGCTAAGTCCACTACTGCCCCTATCCGCCAGGCTAAGTCCACTAGACTAAGTCCACTAGACTAAGTCCATTACTGCCCCATCCATCAGGCTAAGTCCACTACTGCCCCATCCATCAGGCTAAGTCCACTACTGCCCCATCCACCAGGCTAAGTCCACTACTGCCCCATCCACCAGGCTAAGTCCACTACTGCCCCATCCACCAGGCTAAGTCCACTACTGCCCCATCCACCAGGCTAAGTCCACTACTGCCCCATCCACCAGGCTAAGTCCACTACTGCCCCATCCACCAGGCTAAGTCCACTAGGCTAAGTCCACTACTGCCCCATCCACCAGGCTAAGTCCACTACTGCCCCATCCACCAGGCTAAGTCCACTACTGCCCCTATCCGCCAGGCTAAGTCCACTACTGCCCCTATCCGCCAGGCTAAGTCCACTACTGCCCCTATCCGCCAGGCTAAGTCCACTACTGCCCCTATCCGCCAG
>CM060637.1:567500-572500 GCA_030578275.1 Meda fulgida
TGCTAATATAGTTATCGTTATCATTCGCTGGTGTGGATGCTAATATAGTTATCGTTATAGTTATCGTCCGCTGGTGTGGAGGCTAATATAGTTATCGTTATTATTCATTGGTGTGGGGCAGCAAATCAGGATCCAAGAAGTAAAAGCGTGTGTGTGATATCACAAAACGAACGATAATCTTTCGAAATAATTCTTAACTTTAGCGTTCGCCGCGCAGGTCTCTGGATCTGACGGGTCCGCTGTTACTGGGCGGCGTTCCCAAACTCCCGGAGGAGTTTCCCGTTGGGAACCGGCAGTTCATCGGCTGCATGAAGGACCTGCGCATCGACGAGCGACACATCGACATGGCGGGATTCATCGCAAATAACGGAACGCTAGCCGGTGAGGCGCTATTGATGTTTTATCACGATTACCGTGATGGTGAGTTTCCATAATGTGTGTATGATGTGTCTGGTTTCCCAGGATGCTCTGCGAAGCGACACTTCTGCAGCAATAACCCGTGTCTGAACGGCGGCAGTTGCGTGAATCTGTGGGGTTCGTTCCGATGCGACTGCGCTCTGGGCTTCGGAGGACTCAACTGCGAGAAAGGTGAGCGGAGACTGTTATAGCCTGTTCACACCCGGACGATAACTATTACGATAAAGATATTGTTTTAAAAAATGTGTTTAAATGTAAAAGAATGACAAATTTCACGTTATAGTTATCGTCCGCTGGTGTGGACACTAACATAGTTATCGTTATAGTTATCGCTCATTGTTGTGGACACTAATGTAGTTATCGTTATAGTTATCGTTCATTGGTGTGGACATTAATAAAATGATTGTTATAGTTATCGTTATAGTTCTCGTACAAGTCAAGTCAAGTCAAGTGTATTTATATAGCGCTTTTCACAATATAAATTGCATCAAAGCAGCTTCACAGTATCAATCAAATAACATAACAATGTTTGTTTCTTAGTGAAAAAACATCCACGTTTGGTAGGGCTGATCAATGGTATTAATGCTTGGTTAATTATTTTAAATATCCCCAACTGAGCAAGCCAAAGGCAACAGTGGCAAGGAACCGAAAAACTCCATCAGGTGACCCACTGGTGTCCTAAAACTCCATCAGGTGACCTAATGGAGAAAAAAAAAAACCTTGGGAGAACCCAGGCTCAGTCGGGGGCCAGTTCTCCTCTGGCGTTTATGAACTAGAGGCCGGATTTACAGTAACTGTAATTTGATACAGAATTTTGTTTTTATTTTATCACTTCGGGGTGGGTACGCGAACCGGAATCACAACGTTTTATCTGTAGAGTGGGAAAGGGATCCTCCATAGGGAGAGGCTAGTTGGCACTTCAGCACTGCGTTGTCATCGGGTCCAGGCAAAGCTCCTAGTCAGATCTGGATACGGCCTGGATCCGGCAGGCTGCGGGAGAACCTCGGGATAAACAAAGACACTAAAATTAGCGTAGATGCCATTCTTCTTATGATGATGTAACGAGTACATCAGGATTTAAGGGAAGTGTTCCCAGTTCCGGCTGACCTAATCTATGCAGCCTAACATTGCATTCTAGAAGTCTATAATATATTATGTGTATGCTAGGTCAAAGAGATGTGTTTTTAGTCTAGCTTTGAACTGACAGAGTGTGTCTGCTTCCCGGACAATGGTAGGAAGACTGTTCCAAAGTTTTGGTGCTAAATAGGAAAAGGATCTACCGCCCGCAGTCGATTTTGATATTCTAGGTATTATCAATTGGCCCGAATTTTGAGATCGCAATAGACGTGAAGGACTATAATGCGTTAAGAGCTCGCTCAAGTACTGCGGAGCTAAACCATTTAGTGCTTTGTAAGTAATCAACAATATTTTAAAATTTATACGATGTTTAATAGGCAGCCAATGCAGTGTTGACAGAACCGGGCTAATATGGTCATATTTCCTGGTTCTAGTAAGAACTCGAGCTGCAGCGTTTTGGACCAGCTGTAGTTTATTTATTAAGCGTGCAGGGCAACCACCCAGTAGAACATTACAATAATCTAGTCTTGATGTCATGAACTAATTGTTCCGCATTTGTTAATGAGAGCATATGTCGTAATTTAGATATATTTTTAAGATGGAAAAATGCGGTTTTACAGATACTAGACACGTGACTTTCAAATGAAAGATTGCTATCAAAGAGCACACCCAGGTTCCTAGCGGTTTTATCATAGCCAGCTTAAAAGTTTTTGGTACGTATCCTAGAGACAAAGATGGATGAATGATATTAAGAAGAGGATCTATGATCTCTGGAAGCATCTCTTTCAGTAGCTTAGTCGGTATAGGGTCTAACATACAAGTTGTCGATTTAGATGAATTAACGAGTTTGCAGAATTCTTCCTCTCCTATAGCAACAAATGAATAAATTTTTTCCTCAGGGAGACTACAATGCACTCCCTGATGCGATACTGTAGTAGACGGTTGCATAGATATAATTTTGTCCCTGATATTATCAATCTTATAAGTGAAGAAGTTCATAAAGTCATTACTGTGTTGGCCTGAAACTTCTGTGCTTGAAGCTTTCTTTTTCGTTAGTTTAGCCACTGTTTCAAATAAATACCTAGGATTATGTTTATTTTCTTCTAATAGGGTTGAAAAATAAGCAGATCTAGCAGCTTTTAAAGCCTCTCTGTAAGCAATCGATCTCTCTTTCCATGAAATCCGAAATACCTCTAGTTTTGTTTTCTTCCAGTTGTGCTCCATTTTTCTGGCTGCTCTCTTAAGGGCCTGAGTGTGTGTGTGTGTGTGTGTATGTGTGTGTGTGTGTGTGTGTGTGTGTGTGTGTGTGTGTGTGTGTGTGTGTGAGTGTGCTCGTTGTACCACGGCGTTGGTCTATTTTCTTTAATCTTCTTTAAGCGCAACGGAGCAACTGCGTCTAAAGTGCTGGAAAAGAGAGAGTTAAAAGTTTCTGTTGCAATATCGAGTTCTTCTAAGCTATCCGGGATGCTGAGATGATGAAACTTATTAGGAAGATTATTGATAAAGCAATCTTTAGTGGCAGAAGTTATAGGTCTAACATATTTATAACACGGAGTCGGCTTTGCAGCCTTGGCTAAATGTAATTTACATGAGACTAGATAATGGTCTGAGATGTCATCGCTCTGCTGCAGAATTTCAACGGCATCAACATCTATTCCATGTGATAATATTAGATCTAGAGTATGATTACGACAATGAGTGGGTCCTGACACGTGTTGTCTAACTCCAATTGAGTTTACAATGTCTTTAAGTGCCAATCCCAATGCATCTTTTTCATTATCTACATGTATATTAAAATCACCAACAATTAGTACTTTACAAATGAATTAGTACTTTTACAAATGACTTGACTTGACAAATGAACAGGCCTTTAGTGATGAATCGGTCAGTAATGTCTGTCTCTCTGTGCAGTGATGCCGAACCCGCTGCGTTTCCAGGGTAACAGTCTGTTGTCATGGAGTAATCTGGCTGTCGTGGTAACAGTTCCTTGGCACCTGGAGTTCATGTTCCGCACACGACAGCTGACGGCAACACTGATACACATCAGTTCAGGACAACATCACAACCTCACCATACAGGTACACACACACACACACACACACACACACACACACACTCACACACACACACACACACACTCGCACTTACACACACACACATACACACACTCTGAGACACACACACACAGTCTAAACAAACACACACACACACACACACTTACACACACACACACACACTCACACACACACACACACACACTCGCACTTACACACACACACATACACACACTCTGAGACACACACACACAGTCTAAACAAACACACACACACACACACACACACACACACACACACACACACACACACACACACACTTGAACAGCTTCAGCAGCAGGTGCACAGACTCTGATATTGAATGTCTTTAGCTCCGCCTGCTGGTCGTGTGAGATATTACACAATATATTAACTATTTTAAAACATATTATAACTATATTCATTATTTGTATAAATTAATTAATGCATTATAAAATATTTATTTAAATTACATTATATTTGTTATTTTAAACAGTAAACTATACAATTTGATACAATCTTATATATTATTTTAGGTATAATATTTAGCATATAATAAAACATTAAATATTATAAAAAATAATATATATTATGTAAATTACAATATATGAATTAATATACTATTAATATAAAAAAATTAATGTATAAGTATATAATAATAAACATTTATATATTTTATATATAATGTTTTGTTTTTGTCTGATAGTGTTATACATATATTACTTTATAATGTTTAATATTTGTCATTATACCTAGAATATTTATTAAATAATCCTGAGGGGCTCAAAAATTAACACATTTACTCACATTGTATATATTAAATAAAACAGAATTGATTTGCGCTCAATCTTGCGAGTGTCAGGTGACGTTAAGGGGGCGGGCGAGCGTTTGATTGGACGAACGTTTCTGTAGTGCAGGATGATGTCATCAAGGTTTCTCTAACGCTCGTGTGTGTGTGTGTGTGTGTTTGTGTGTGTGTGTTTGTGTCAGCTGAGGGAGGGGTGTGTGGTGACGTCGGTCCAGCGCGGCGAGGACTCCGCTGTGTCTCGTGTTGATGATGTCAAGGTGAGCGACGGCCAATGGCATCACGTGTTACTGGAGCTCCGTGCCTCCGCCTCCATTACGGCAGCTCTGAGCCTCGACCACGGCCTGTACACGGTAATATACACACACACACATGTGTGTGTATGTGTGAGTGTAAGTGAGCTTGTGTGTGTGTGTGTGTGTGTGTGTGTGTGTGTGTGTGTGTGTGTGTGAGTGAGTGAGAGTGTGTGTGTGTGTGTGTGTGTGTGTGAGTGAGTGTGAGTGAGTGAGTGAGTGTGTGTGTGTGAGTGTGAGTGAGTGAGTGACTGAGTGTGTGTGTGTGAGTGAGTGAGTGAGTGTGAGTGAGTGAGTGAGTGAGTGAGTGTGTGTGTGTGTGTGGGAGTGAGTGAG
>CM060637.1:582500-587500 GCA_030578275.1 Meda fulgida
GAGTTTCTGATTGGCTAAAGAACCACAGGCCACGCCCACTGACTCTTTCAGTCAGTAATAGATGTAACATTTCAGTGAAATCTGCCAAAGGTATTCGTGGTATCTTGTGTGATATAGTTTTAGTAGCGCTGCCCTCGCCTAAAAAATGTTCGAGTCGACTAGTAGTCGTTCATTTATGCCATTAGTCGACTAATTGCGGGTTTATATTAATAAGCCATAAATCATAATAATGCGGCTTCTAGGTTAACATTAGAGCGAACAGACTTTTAAAGGTGCTATTGCTCACATGTTCACAGTGATATTAGCCATATTTGAGGTGGATGAATGATAGGCGAACGTTTGGATTTCCTGCCGTTAACGATTTGTCCGCCACAGACTGTGTGATTTCGATTCCGAGTTGTTGTTTTTTCTGCGACTAACCGACTAATTAAATCTTAGTCGACCAAACCTCTTCTAGTCGACTAACGGTTAGTGGACTCTGAGGGGCAGCCCTAAGTTTGAGTGTTTTGGTATTGTATAAGGACTTGTGCATGTGTAATTCCAGTCATCTCCATCGATCGTTTGGAGAAGATGAATTTCGCGGGAGCCAAACTTCCGCGGTATCAGTCTCTGCGCGGGCCACGCCCACTCGACCTGGAGACGGCCGTCACTCTCCCCGACTCCGTCTTCATCCCCGCCCCCGAGGGCAAAGGTCACCGCCACCACAGCGAGCCAATCGCAGAGCCCGGCTGGAACCACACAGCCAATCGGAAGAGGCGGCACCCGGAGGAGCGCGAGCAGGACGCCATCGCTAGCGTGATCATCTTCCACAGCCTAGCGGCGCTGCTACCCGAGCGATACGACACGGACAAGAGGAGCCTGAGGTGAGAGCGGAACAGATGAGTGACAGAGAGACTCACTGATTCACTGATCTAACGCTGTGTGTGTGTGTGTGTGTGTGTGTGTGTGTGTGTGTTCAGGGTTCCCAAGCGTCCGGTCATCAACACTCCTGTGGTCAGTATAACGGTTCATGATAACGAGGAGTTACTGCAGCACAATCTGGATAAACCAATCACGGTGCAGTTCCGCCTGGTGACCACTGAGGAGCGCTCTAAACCCATCTGTGTGTTCTGGAACCACTCCATAGTGTGAGTACTTGCACGATTAATACTCATATACTTGCATGATTGTGAGTACTTACAAGACTAATGCTCATATACTTACTATTCTGGGACTTACACAATTAATTCTCATATACTATACGGCTGTGAGTACTTACACAATCAATATTCATGTACTTGCATAATTGTGAGTACTTGCACTATAAATACTCATATATGTTTGTGTGTGTGTGTTTGTGTTTAAATATGTTTAGCAACCACATAGGGACACCCTGTCAGTCATCCAGAACACCTAAAACTGTCTTATTAAACACTTTATGTATAATTTGTAAATATAAGATGTGTGTGTGTGTGTGCAGTACGGGCGGGCCGGGCGGCTGGTCCTCAAAGGGTTGTGAGGTGGTCTTCAGGAACAGCACACACATCAGCTGCCAGTGTTACCACATGACCAGCTTCGCTGTGCTCATGGACATCTCACGCCGAGAGGTGACGCACCCAATCTAACCATAATAACCTGCTTACAACTAAGTCTTGTGTAGTTTTTGATGAAGAGGACTTTCAGGATCATGTACTTCATGTTTACCTCCAGATCTAGTCTTGTTGTATCCTCAGGTCAGATTGAGTTTCTTTATTTGGTGACAACCTGAGAAAACATTGTTTTCTTTAGCCCCAAACCACTGTATGGAAACGTATGTTTACTAGTTACTCCAGAAACTAACTCTACGAACATGTAAAACAGAGATAGATGAAGCTCTTAATCTTTACGCTGAGGAGAAAATCCAACACAACTTTGAGGAGATCAAGAGAAATATGATCATGTATTTCTGTTCAGCAACACAACATCAACACACGGCATACGCTCATAACTTTATTACTGTCTACTTTATATGTACAACAGTTCGATCTAATAACGTATTAGATAGGACTGTTAGACAGATCGTAAACTAATGAACACGGAGAATGTGAGCGCTGTGTGTTCAGTCAAACAACAAGCATGACTTACAGAGTGCCTACTGGCGATGTGAACGCAACCAGGAAAACTTTCCTATGGGAACCATCCTGGCGGCTAGTTCCTATAACTAAGTTCCTATAACTAAGTTCCTATAACTAAGTTCCTATAACTAAGTTCTATAACTAAGTTACTATAACTATCCAGTGCGAAAGCCCCTATAAACCTTATGCACCAGAGAAAGAATATTGTCTTTGAACTTCCGTTTTGCGGTCGCTCTGTATATCTCTATGGCATCGCTGTCGAGGAGTAATTACTGGTGAAGTGGATTTACTTATTGTAGAGTTAACGAAAGTTATCCTGAGCATTGTAATCTTTATCAAAGCATTGTAAAGCAGATGTCTTAAAAAATGTCGACTGGGAATTTTTTTAAACGAGCCATTCATTCATAACTACGCAAGATTGCTGTGAAAATACAGACCAGAAGTCAAAAGACAACGAGCGCAGCGCTGAAAAGGGGCGGGGCTACATAAGGTCTATAGTGTCGGTCCAGATCCGGCCCACATCTGGCACATCTGGAATCCACACGCACCGGATCTGGCCTGACACTATGTTGCTGTCCGGGCACAGATAACCGAATGAAGAGCTGAACAAACGTGTGTCTGTGCTTCAGAACGGAGAGATCCTGCCGGTGAAGCTTATCACGTGGATATCGGTGGGCGTGACGCTGGGCTTCCTCTTCCTCACCATCGCCTTCCTCTCCTGCCTGCGGGCCGCCAGCAGCAACAAGACCAGCATCGTCAACAACGGGGCGTTCGCGCTCCTCATCGCACACCTCATCTTCATCCTGGGCATCAATCAGGCCGATAACCCGGTAACACACGCCTCCTGTGTGTGTGTGTGTGTGTGTGTGTGTTTGAGAGTGAGTGTTTTAGTGAGTGAGTGATTATGTGAGTGAGTGAGTGAGTGAGTGAGTGAGTGTTTTAGTGAGTGAGTGAGTGAGTGAGTATTTGAGTGAGTGAGTGTGTGAGTGAGTGAGTGAGTGAGTGTGTGAGTGAGTGAGTGTGTGAGTGAGTGAGTGTGTGTGTGAGTGAGTGAGTGTGTGAGTGAGTGAGTGTGTGAGTGAGTGAGTGTGTGAGTGGGTGAGTGAGTGAGTATTTGAGTGAGTGAGTGAGTGAGTGAGTGTGTGAGTGAGTGAGTGTGTGAGTGAGTGAGTGTGTGAGTGAGTGAGGGTGAGTGTGTGAGTGTGTGATTAAGTGAGTGTTTGAGTGAGTGTTTGAGTGAGTGTGTGAGTGAGTGAGTGAGTGTTTGAGTGAGCGTGTGAGTGAGTGTGTGATTAAGTGAGTGTTTGAGTGAGTGAGTGTGTGATTAAGTGAGTGAGTGAGTGAGTGTGTGAGTGAGTGAGTGTGTGAGTGAGTGTATGAGTGTGTGAGTGAGAGTGAGTGAGTGAGTGAGTGTGTGAGTGTGTGAGTGTGTGTGAGTGAGTGTGTGAGTGTGAGAGTGAGTGAGTGTGAGTGAGTGTGAGTGAGTGAGTGAGTGAGTGTGTGAGTGACAGTGTGTGTGTGAGTGAGTGAGTGAGTGAGTGTGTGAGTGTGTGTGTGAGTGAGTGTGTGTGTGAGTGAGTGAGTGAGTGAGTGAGTGACAGTGTGTGAACGTGTGAGTGTGTGAGTGTGTGAGTGTGAGTGAGTGAGTGAGTGTGTGAGTGTGAGTGAGTGAGTGAGTGAGTGAGTGTGTGAGTGTGAGTAAGTGAGTGTGTGAGTGAGTGAGTGACAGTGTGTGTGTGAGTGTGTGAGTGAGTGTGTGAGTGAGTGTGTGAGTGAGTGTGTGAGTGAGTGTGTGAGTGAGTGAGTGTGTGAGTGAGTGAGTGTGTGAGTGAGTGAGTGTGTGATTGAGTGAGTGTGTGAGTGAGTGAGTGAGTGAGTGTGTGAGAGAGTGAGTGACAGTGTGTGTGTGAGTGTGTGAGTGAGTGTGTGAGTGAGTGTGTGAGTGAGTGTGTGAGTGTGTGAGTGTGTGAGTGAGTGAGTGAGTGAGTGTGTGAGTGAGTGAGAGTGAGTGTGTGAGTGTGTGATTAAGTGAGTGTGTGAGTGAGTGAGAGTGTGTGTGTGTGTGTGTGTGTGTGTGTGTGTGTGTGTGTGTGTGTGTGTGGCAGTGCGTGACACAGCTTGTCTCCCTGCAGTTCCTCTGTACAGTGATGGCCATCCTGCTGCACTTCTCCTGGATGTGTGTGTTCTCCTGGCTGTTCCTGGAGGCCCTGCACGTGCACCGCATGAGGAACGAGCTGCGCGACATCAACTTCGGCCCCATGCGCTTCTACTACCTGATCGGCTGGGGCGTCCCCGCCTTCATCACGGGGCTCGCGGTCGGGCTCGACCCCGAGGGGTACGGGAACCCCGACTTCTGCTGGCTCTCGCTCTACGACACACTCATCTGGAGCTTTGCGGGACCCGTCGCGTTCGTCGTGTCCGTGAGTGATTGAAATTTACACACGCCAACCCGCCACATCGGGTTAAAATCAGCTGTGACGGGTAGCGCTGTCTAATCACTAGCAAATTTGGCGTGTTACTCACTTGTTCTTGGAAGTTCTTCTTAATTTCAATAAACGAAAAAACAAAAAACGGTGAGCCACCATCATCCCCAAATCCACATTTTTATTCTTTCATGTCACTTCCTCCTCTGCCCATACGCGGTGACATGTGACCCTGGACCACAAAACCAGTCACGAGGGTAAATTTTTTGGACAATATTTGGCAGAGATACAACTATTGAAAATCTGGAATCTGAAAAAAAATCTAAACATTGAGAAAATCTCCTTTAAAGTTCACTCACAAAAAATTAATGTTTTATATATTTGCGGTAGGAAATTTACATCTTCATGGAACATGATCTTAATATCCTAATGATTTTTGGCATAAAAGAAAAATAATTTGACCCATACGATGTGCTGTTGCTGT
>CM060637.1:592500-607500 GCA_030578275.1 Meda fulgida
ACATCATATAGAGACACTTAGCCCGTCCATGGATCAGGTTTCGTTCATACGTGACTGTGATGTGTTTGCAGATGCTAACGACGGTGAGGGAATGAAGAGGCGAGGAACAATCTTCCTGTTTCTGTCCCACTTTGATTTTTCCTACGTTTCACAAGACAGCCGATCCTATTCTCCGTGCCAAACGCTCAAGGGAATCGCTCGTTTTTACATTTTTGTTTACATACTTGAAGTGAAGCACTTTTTTATTTCTTTCGTCCTCTCGCCGCATCAAAACAACACTGATTTTTTGTAAATGAGTGAAAATATCAGGGAATTTCCTACGTGAAGCTAAAGGCTAACTGAAGCTAAAGGCTAACTGAAGCAAACTGCTGGACTGAAGCTAAAGGCAAACTGAAGCTAAAGGCTAACTGAAGCTAACTGCTGGACTGAAGCTAAAGGCTAACTGAAGCTAACTGCTGGACTGAAGCTAAAGGCTAACTGAAGCTGAAGGCTAACTGAAGCTGAAGGCTAACTGAAGCTAAAGGCTAACTGAAGCTAAAGGTTAACTGAAGCTAAAGGCTAACTGAAGCTAACTGCTGGACTGAAGCTAAAGGCTAACTGCAGCTAAAGGCTAACTGAAGCTAAAGGCTAACTGAAGCTGAAGGCTAACTGAAGCTAAAGGCTAACTGAAGCTAACTGCTGGACTGAAGCTGAAGGCTAACTGAAGCTGAAGGCTAACTGAAGCTAACTGCTGGACTGAAGCTAAAGGCTAACTGAAGCTTAAGGTTAACTGAAGCTGAAGCTAAAGGCTAACTGAAGCTAAAGGCTAACTGAAGCTGAAGGCTAACTGAAGCTAAAGGCTAACTGAAGCTAACGGCTGGACTGAAGCTAAAGGCTAACTGAAGCTTAAGGTTAACTGAAGCTGAAGCTAAAGGCTAACTGAAGCTAAAGGCTAACTGAAGCTGAAGGTAAACTGACGCTAAAGGCTAACTGAAGCTAAAGCTGAAGGCTAACTGAAGCTGAAGGCAAACTGAAGTTAAAGGCTAACTGAAGCTGAAGCTAAAGGCTAACTGAAGCTAACTGCTGGACTGAAGCTAAAGGTTAACTGAAGCTAAAGCTGAAGGCTAACTGAAGCTAAAGGCTAACTGAAGCTAAAGGCTAACTGAAGCTAACTGCTGGACTGAAGCTAAAGGCTAACTGAAGCTAAAGCTGAAGGCTAACTGAAGCTAACTGCTGGACTGAGTGATAAATGAAGGACTGATTCGGACTCAGCCTTGAACTGACTGCTTCTCCAGCAGAGCCTGTCGTACCACTGGAGGAGAACCACACTTTTCATACTCGCTCTTTTTGTACATTTTGGGGACATTTTTATACAAACTTTTAAAAAGACTCACGTTTAAAACCTTTTGAATGAAAACCTTTTGAATGAAAACCTTTTGAATGAAAACCTTTGTATTTTATAGATTAGCAATGGTCTGAAATGTAAATGTAAACATTTGTCGCAGTGTTGTACAGATCTCTAACACGTCACACACAAAAGATTCGTCTCACCCGTCCATATGGAAGCTCGTTTCCGCCACGGAGTAAAAATATTGAAAAACGTAATTGTGAATTTTGTATCTCATGATTAAAAAAAAAAAATTCTCACAACTGTGAGTTTATATCTTGCAATTATGACTAGAAGATAAAAAAGGTAATTTCAACTATATTTTGCAATTCTGACTTTTTTCTCACAATCACGAGTTTATATTTCGCAATTGAGAGTTAGAAACTTATGAGTTATATTTGAGTTTATAATTCTAAGTTTGCTTTTTGTGAATTTTTCTCACAATTTTGACTTTTTTCTCACAATTACAAGTTTATATTTCGCAATTCTTAATTAAAAATCGTAATTGCGAATTTTGTATCATAATTTTGACTTTTTCTCACAACTGTGAGTTTATATCACAATTATGACAAAAAATGTAAAAGGTAATTGCAACTTTATATTTCGCAAGATTTTTTTTCTCAATTACGAGTTTATATCTCGCAAATCTGACTAAATTTAAAAAGTAATTGAGACTTATATTTGATCAATTTTTTTTTCAAGTTTATATCTTACGTTTACATTTTTCTCAGAATTGCGAGTTTACATCATGCAATTCTGACTAAAAAATAAAAAGGTAATTTTAACTTTTATATCTCACAATTATTACTTTTTCTCTTACAATTGCGATTTTATATCTCACCCTTCAGACTTTTTTCTCACATCTCAAAAAAAGAAAAAGTCAGAATTGCCTAATTTTTTTTATTCCCTGGTAGAATTTACGCTTTGACTGTGTAAAAATGCAAACGCCACTGCCACTGTTGACTTTAAACACACCATGTTCTTGATAACAGACGCAGAATCGTGCTGTACATGTTTTATACTCGTATTGTTGTGCTTTATTACTGTATTTGTTGCAGTCTCATCACTGGAACCAGTTGTAGCCGGAAACACGGCTGGAAACTTTGTAAAACACTGACTTGAAGTAAAACAGTTTTTAATATTTAACGCCTCATTTGTTTTCTCAAGCTTTCACTCAAACTTTAATTAAACTGCTAAATATTAACTAGCATTTTTGAGTTTTGCATGTCCAGAAACACTTGCTTTCTCTTCAGCATATCCAGTTTTAGTGTAACTGTAATGTGTAAGTATTTATTTTATTTCATTTGCATAAAATTACAATACTAAAATTAGTATTTTAATTTTACAATTAATACAATTAATTGTATTACTACATTTTTTTGTAAAGTGCAATCGTTACAGTATATTATTTTGTTTATTTTTTGTATTTTTAATAATTATTATTTTATAGCCATTGAATTGGTAAAAACAGTGGTAATGTCACCAATTTATTTTCTTGTGGTGAAATATAAAAAAAATATTTTTTTTTATATTTCCATTTTCATTGGTGTAGGATTTAACAATTGTCACACTGTAATTATGTGCGATTTTACTAAAGAAAATTCAAAGTAACGGCAAGAAACACATTGAATTAAACATTCAATACAATTCTGAAATAGTATTTTCCTGTAAAATCTACAACCCCAAATCAGAAAAAGCTGGGACATTTTGTAAAATGCAATTAAATCAAGAATCTGTGAGTATTTCATTCTATTTAACCTTTTATTAGCTGACAAAAGTACAAAGAAACGTTTTCCAATGTTTTCACTGACCAGTATTTTGTAAATATGAACAAATGTTGATTTTGATGCTGCAACACACCCCAGAAAAGTTGGGACAGAGACCAAATAAAAGTGAAAAGATGATCCAAATGAGATTATCCAGCTCTTGTGAAACAGTCCAGGTGAGCAGGTGAGCAGGTGAGTTGGTGAGCAGGTGAGCAGGTGAGTTGGTGAGCAGGTGAGCAGGTGAGCAGGTGAGTTGGTGAGCAGGTGAGTTGGTGAGTAGGTGAGTTGGTGAGCAGGTGAGTTGGTGAGCAGGTGAGCAGGTGAGCAGGTGAGTTGGTGAGCAGGTGAGTTGGTGAGCAGGTGAGTTGGTGAGCAGGTGAGCAGGTGAGTTGGTGAGCAGGTGAGTTGGTGAGCAGGTGAGCAGGTGAGCAGGTGAGTTGGTGAGCAGGTGAGCAGGTGAGCAGGTGAGTTGGTGAGCAGGTGAGTTGGTGAGCAGGTGAGCAGGTGAGTTGGTGAGCAGGTGAGCAGGTGAGTTGGTGAGCAGGTGAGCAGGTGAGCAGGTGAGTTGGTGAGCAGGTGAGCAGGTGAGCAGGTGAGTTGGTGAGCAGGTGAGCAGGTGAGTTGGTGAGCAGGTGAGCAGGTGAGCAGGTGAGTTGGTGAGCAGGTGAGTTGGTGAGCAGGTGAGCAGGTGAGCAGGTGAGTTGGTGAGCAGGTGAGCAGGTGAGCAGGTGAGTTGGTGAGCAGGTGAGCAGGTGAGTTGGTGAGCAGGTGAGTTGGTGAGCAGGTGAGCAGGTGAGTTGGTGAGCAGGTGAGTTGGTGAGCAGGTGAGCAGGTGAGCAGGTGAGTTGGTGAGCAGGTGAGTTGGTGAGCAGTTGAGCAGGTGAGCAGGTGAGCAGGTGAGTTGGTGAGCAGGTGAGCAGGTGAGTTGGTGAGCAGGTGAGCAGGTTGAGTTGGTGAGCAGGTGAGCAGGTGAGCAGGTGAGCAGGTGAGCAGGTGAGTTGGTTAGCAGGTGAGCAGGTGAGCAGGTGAGTTGGTGAGCAGGTGAGCAGGTGAGTTGGTGAGTTGGTTAGCAGGTGAGCAGGTGAGCAGGTGAGTTGGTGAGTTGGTTAGCAGGTGAGCAGGTGAGCAGGTGAGTTGGTGAGCAGGTGAGCAGGTGAGCAGGTGAGTTGGTGAGCAGGTGAGTTGGTGAGCAGGTGAGCAGGTGAGCAGGTGAGTTGGTGAGCAGGTGAGCAGGTGAGTTGGTGAGCAGGTGAGCAGGTGAGTTGGTGAGCAGGTGAGCAGGTGAGTTGGTGAGCAGGTGAGCAGGTGAGTTGGTGAGCAGGTGAGTTGGTGATAGTTGAGGGCATCATGTTTGGGTGTAAAAGTGCTCCTCAATCTTTTTAAGCAAAGATGGGTCATGGCTCATCACTTTCTCAAACAATTAAAAAAATCACATTTCTCAGTGCAGGGTTGCAAAGCATTTCTGCCTTTCATCATCTTCCATATAATATTGTCACAAGATTCCGTGAATCCAGAGAGATCTCAGTCTGTGTAGGGCAAGGCAGGAGACCTCTGTTGAATGTGCGTGACCTTCGAGCCCTCAGATGGCATTGCACTAGATACCATCATGCTAATCCATTAAATACAGACACATGTGCTCAGGAGTCATTTAGAAAACCATTTTCACTGAACACAGTCTGACGCTGCATCAAGAAATGCCACTTGAATCTTACGCAAGGAGAAAGCTTTACATCAGTTCTATGTGGAGACGCCGGCGAGTCCTCTGGGCCTGAGCTCATCTCAGATGGTCATGAAGACAGTGGGAATGTTTCAGCTTGTTGGAATCGAGTTCTCAGTGCCAAAGACGAAAGGGAGCAGCCAGACTTTCACCAGCGACAGGTGCAAAAGCAAACATCTGTCCGGCTACTGAGGTGCATCATTGCAAACGTGCATTATTGTGAAGGTACCATTGACATGGAGGCATGTATTTGGATTGTACAGAGACATAAACTGCCATCAACATGACATCTTTCCTGGGAAGCACGACAATGCAGGCCTCATTGAGAGTGGTTTGTAGACACTCTGCACCAGAAGAGATGTGCCTGCCTGTTTACTGCAGTCCAGATGTGTCTCTTATGGAGCATGTGTGACCCATCATGAAGAGGAGAATCAGGCAATGCTGACCACAGACTGTAGAGCGGCTGTCTCGTTTCAGACACGATTGGGCAAACATTCCACGAGCAAAACTCCAACAATTAGTATCCTCAACTCCCAAATGATTAAAAAGTGTGATTAAAGGGAAAGGTGATGTGACACAGTGGTAAACACGTCTCTGTCCCAACTTTTCTGGGGTGTGTTGCAGCATCAAAATCAACATTTGTTCATATTTACAAAATACTGGTCAGTGAAAACATTGGAAAACGTTTCTTTTCACTTTTGTCAGCTAATAAAAGGTTAAATAGAATGAACAAATCACAGATTCTTGATTTTATTGCATTTTACAAAATGTCCCAGCTTTTTCTGATTTGGGGTTGTACTGCAGTTATTGAAGGCCATTTCAGCCACATAAGAAAAAGAACATCTTAATAATGACATAAGTCATAATTATGACAAGTTATAATTATGACATACTAATAATTGATCATTTTAAATTCTGAAACAGTTCATTTCAACTTTTTATCTTATAATTATGACAGAAACTATGAATCAAAATTGACTTAAAAAGTCATAATTACGACATTAAAAGGTATAATTATGACAGTAAAATGTTGAAAACTTCTATTTATGTCAATTATTACTTCCTTATAATTTTGACTTTTCATCACATAATTATGACTTTGAATGTCATAATTGATTTACAAAAGCATTTTTTTCTTATACGGCAGAAATGGGATTCCATACCAATAATGTTTACAACATTCAAAAAATATTTTCATTACAGTGAAGCTTTTCCTAAATCATTTTGTCATTAAAAAAAATGACCGTTTTCGCTGATATATCAAAGGCACATAAAATGTAATGACAGTATTCTTTAATTATCGTGCATCATGTCATCAGCTCAATTTAGGGTCCATGTGGTTTTTCTCTTATTCACACTTTTTAGGGACCCTGTTATTATTGTGTATATTTTCAGAAAAGAATAATAAACTGTTTTAAAAGGTAAATAACACTGAATTACTGGTGAAAATGACTGTAAAAATATAAAGGTACATAAAATATAATTACATCATTCTCTGATGCATTCAAAGGATGACATGCAATAATTTATAAATCAGTTGAGTAAAAAGAAATGTCAACGTCACGGGGAAACTAGAGACTATGGCAGCTGGGATCCAGCCTCGTGTGAAGACTTCAGATGACCCAACACCGGTGAATAGATGACACCTACTCCAGGACATCACACATGGATGATTATACACAAATAGGATTTTATCATTGCTTTAAAACGCACTCTAATTTGGCTTAAACTATCGTACAACTACTTTCTGATATCATCTCGTTAAATGCTTTTGTGGCTTTCTTACATTGAAACGTGCATTTTGTGTAAAGCTGCTTTGAAATAGCATGTATTGTGAAAATCGTTATACAAATGAATGTAAAGTAAATTGAATTGACTTGAAAGAGCCATTGCATTGCTGGTTGCTTTACCATTTTGAAGTTATGGACCCAATCTGACAAAAGTTAGAAGAGCCATTGCATTGTTGGCCCAGTTGGTGGCGCTACATCTCAGCTGCCTTTGAGGGTACGTTAACAGTTTTACTGGTGTCTCATACCCAGTGTGCTTTACTGTCACCATGCCAAATTCAAGACATTTTTACTGTAAAATGATGAAGTTACAGACCCATGAATTTAACAAATGTGAAAAAGTTACAAGAGAAATTGCATTGTTGGCCCAGTTGGTGGCGCTATATCTCAGGCATGTTTATGGGAGTGTTCAAAGTTTCACTGATGCCTTATACCCAGTTTGATTGACCGTCACTCTGCACAATATCAGACATTTTTACAGTAGCATCATGAAGTTACGGACACATGAATTTGACATGTGACAACGTTACAGGAGAAATTGCATTGTTGGTCCAGTTGGTGGGGCTATATCTCAGCTGCGTTCGAGGGTGCGTTAACAGTTTCTCTGGCGTCTCATACCCAGTGTGCTTGACTGTCAACCTTCTGATTTGCAGACATATTTACAGTAGCATTATGAAGTTATGGACCCATGAATTTGACAGAGGTGTTGAATAGGCATTGCTGGAACGGACCTGCGAATAAGAAGCCTCCAACATCTCAGTGTTTGTACTGTTGTTATTTACATTAAAGATAAAACAACATAAGTTACTGTCAAATTGTTTTGCTAAAGTCTCATCTCTCGCTTCATAAATGGGGTCCGTTTGTCGTTTCTTCTGGTAAAAACGCTAATAGGCCTTAATGACCTTAAAAGCCTAAAATACTCAGGATTAGCCTGAATGAAATATTAAAACTTATAGCTTATCCAACTTAGTGTTTTGCAACATCGACAATTTTAGAACTGAATTACATCGACATGAATTGATATGAATAATGACTATTGTCTTTACAGCAGAATCTGAATTTGTCTCATATTTGATGAAGTTTGTATCATAGAATGTTATTTTCCTGTGTATCACCGTAAAGCTGTTGAAATAAAGCAGATTTGGATGTAAACTAGCCTATAATGCACACAGACTTCAAATATGAGCCAATAATGATGTTTTGATTGTGTTTTAACATTTAACACACATATCAGACTGTATAACGATCACTATAACACACACACACACACACACACACACACACACACACATTAACTCAATCCAGTGCAGCAGTGAATTGGTCAAATCATTTTATTAAAAAATGTCATCTAAGGAATAATGTAAACCAGTTTAAACACATCTAAAAACGACTGCTTCAGTTCATCTGTAACACACTCGACTACATGTAAAATCTCTCCGGATCTACGATGAATATGACACGCGTGATCATGTTGTTCTTAGGCATAGAAACAACATTCGTCCATTTTGTGCACACTCATACACTCGTCTCGCTCAGGGAAACGCGTCAGTTCGAGTCCTCCAGGTTGCCGCTCTTTTGGTCAGAATCGTTGCACAGGCGGGTCCATGATGCTCTGCAGGCTGGGCTGAACGATCCCCAGCAGAGGCCTCTGGGAAGGGTCTCCGTTCCAACAGGCCTCCATCAGCTGCCAGCACTCCTCATCGAACGAGGCCAAGCGCTCCGGCCGGGAGCCTGGAACAGCGGAAGAAAGCCTCAGTTATGACGTTAACAATTCAAGTGTAGTTGAGGAAAAACGAAAAAAGTCAAAATGATGATATAAAATTGCGCAAAAAAAACTTTAATTAAGAATTTTAAATTGCGAAATATAAACTTTTTATATAAATCTTTTATATAAATTTTTACTTTTTTCGCAATTCTTTATTAAAAATCATATTGCGAATTTTATACAATTTTAGCTTTTTTTCTCAATTACGTTTTAATTTATTACAAATTTTTAATTAAGAATTGCAAAATACAAACTTGCAATTGTGAGAAAAAGTGTGACAAGTTTATATTTTGCAATTTTTAATTAAAAAATCATAATTGCCAATGTATCATAATTTTGACTTATCTATTCCTCAATTATGTTTTAATTCTTTTATTAAAATTTTTTAATTAAGAATTGCAAAATACAAACTTATTTATACGAAATACGAAAATACGAAATACGAAAAAAAGAAAAAAAAATATTGCACAGTTAAAAGTTTATATTTCACAATTCTTAAATAAAAATCGTAATTGTGAATTTTGTATCATAATTTTGACTTTTTTATATCTTTTCGTTTATATCTCACTATTCTGACTTTTCCTCACAATAACGAGTTTATATTTCGCAATTGCAAGTTAGAAACTCATAATTGCAAGTTTATATCTCAGAATTTTGACTTTTTGCGAATTTTTATCACAATAATGACTTTTTTCTTTTTTTCTCACAATTACAAGTTTATATTTCGCAATTATTAATTAAAATGACCAATTTTGTATCATAATTTTGACCCTTTTCTCACAATTATGACAAAAAATTTAAAAGGTAATTACAACTTGATATTTCACAATTTTTGATTTTTTTCTCATTTATGACTTAATATTTCACTATGCTAGTTATAAACTCAAAATTGCGAAATCCTACTAAATGTAAAAAGTAATTGCGACTTTATAAAATGCTTATAAATTTCGTTTTTTTCCCCCTAACGTTTACATTTTTTTCTATTTTTCAGAAATACACTTTTTGCAATTCTGACTAAAACAATAACCAGCACTCCTCCTCGAAGAGCGCAAGCGCTCGTGAGCCAATCCGCATGTCCGATATTTACCCAGAGTTCACAGCGGAAAGAAAAAAACCTGACCTTTCTTGACGTTGGTCCACAGCTGGTCTTTACTAGAGCATTTCTCGAAGGCTTCTGGGAGTTTGACGGAGCCGCTGCACAGATACCAGAAGAGAATCCCGAAGGCGTACACGTCCACCGAGTTATCGTACTTTCCTGCCGGGACAACAAACACTAACGGTTTATATTTATTACAAAAATGTGAAGAAAAAAAGTTGATATTTTGACAGTCATTTTCATTGTCCGATATTAAAAGTTACCATAAAAAATTTATAATTTTAATTATATTTAATTAATTATATATATTTTTTATATTTATTAATCTTTTATGGCCTACATTGTAAATCACTTTATAAAACGTATAATAAAAATTAGTAATTTTTTTAATTTTCAAATAATTTTACAAATATAATTTATATGGTCCGATATTAAAAATTACCATAAATAATAGCTTTGTAAAATTAATATTTTATTTTTTTATGGTCCGATATTTTAAAATCAAAATGTATGGTCTGATATTAAAGTCGTACATAATTTTGTCAAAATAAATGAAAAACGCAACACTGAAGTCAGTCATTTTAAATGCTAAAATTAAATGTAAGCATCGAACAATTACAATGTAATCATTGTCAGACCTGCTACAGATTGTTATTAAAATATTTGACTTCGTTATTAAATGATTCAAGGATTTAAGACTCAGATGACACTCACTTTTTCAAGAGATGAAAAAAAAAAACGTTGAAACCAGTCGATTACTGATAAGATATAAATATATAGTGCATCTTTACTTTAGCATATAACTTATTAATGTACATAAATTAATTTTAAAATAGTAAAATAGTTTCCTCAATATTTTTACTAAATGTATGAATAATATTACCATTTCGTTCATCAAAAACATCACACAGTAACGGTTCTTGAACATGATAACCGATTCAGTGCACGTTTGAGTCATTTTGAATCGATTCAGTGCTCGTTTGAGTCCATTTGAATCGATTCAGGGCACATTTGAGTCATTTAAATCGATTCAGTGCACGTTTGAGTGAATCAGTCCAAGATTCAAACCGATGGGGCTTTTGCGTTTCATTCAGTCTGATTTGCCAGTTTGACTGATTCAAACTATATACTTCAAAATAAACTTAAAAAAAAAAATATATATATATCATGCACATTTATTTAAATTTATTCTAATAGTCGAACATTGATGACTAACTTTTTTTATATGTTTAACTGATAATCTGTTTTACTAAACATACTTATGATGTTATTCATTTGAGTTGATTCAGTCAGGAAATGAGTGGTCTGACTGATTCAGTCTGATATTAAACAGATGACTCTTAGGTTGATTCACTGACTGATTCAGTCTGATATTAAACAGATGACTCTTAGGTTGATTCACTGACTGATTCAGTCTGATATTAAACAGATGACTCTTTGGTTGATTCACTGACTGATTCTGTCTGATATTAAACAGATGACTCTTAGGTTGATTCACTGACTGATTCAGTCTGATATTAAACAGATGACTCTTAGGTTGATTCACTGACTGATTCAGTCTGATATTAAACAGATGACTCTTAGGTTGATTCACTGACTGATTCAGTCTGATATTAACAGATGACTCTTGGGTTTGATTCACTGACTGATTCACTCTGAAGAATCACACAGCGATCGGGTGTTGTTCGGACCTGTGAAGAGTTCTGGTGCCATGATGGATGGGTGTCCCGACGATGCTTCCGGACATCATGGCCTCAGGTTTACAGAAGCCCAGGTCTGTGATCTTGGCCCGGTTCTGTTTGTCCAGCTGCACAGAAAAAAACAATCCCAGCGTTATGAAGCTTGTGTCAGAGAACCGGACCCGAATCAGACACGGATCAGACACGGTTCCCTCACCAGAACGTTCTTCAGCTTGATGTCCCCGGTGGCAAGAGACCCTGACCGTGCAGGAACGGATCCCCTCCACTACGTCCAGAGCGATCTGGAGACGCTCCTTCAGAACCAGACCCGCCTGAGAGAGAGACAGACACGTCAGAACCACAGACAGACAGAACCATAGACAGACAAAACCACAGACAGACAGAACCACAGACAGACAGAACCACAGACAAAACCACAGTCAGATAGAACCACAGACAGACAGAACCACAGACAGACAGAACCGCAGACAGACAGAACCACAGACAGACAGAACCACAGACAGACAGAACCACAGACAGACAGAACCACAGACGTACAGAACCACAGTCAGACAGAACCGCAGACAGACAGAACCAGTCAGACAGAACCACAGTCAGACAGAACCACAGACAGAAGCAAACCACAGACAGACAGAACCAGACAAACAGCGCCACAGACAAACAGAACCACAGACAAACAGAACCACAGACAGTCAGAACAACAGACAAACAGACAGAACACAAGACAGAACCAGTCAGACAGAACCACAGACAGACAGAACCACAGACAGACAGAACCAGACAAACAGACAGAACCACAGACAGACAGAACCACAGACAGTCAGAACCACAGACAGAGAGAACCAGACAGAACCACAGACAGACAGAACCACAGACAGAAACACAGACAGTCAGAACCAGACAGACAGAACCCACAGACAGACAGAAACACAGACAGACAGAACCAGACAGAACCACAGACAGACAGAACCACAGACAGTCAGAACCACAGGACAGTCAGAACCACAGACAGACAGAAACACAGACAGACAGAACCAGACAAACAGGCAGAACCACAGACAGACAGAACACAGACAGTCAGAACCACAGACAGACAGAAACACAGACAGAGAGAACCAGACAGAACCACAGACAGACAGAACCACAGACAGTCAGAACCACAGACAGACAGAAACACAGACAGACAGAAACACAGACAAACAGAACCAGACAAACAGACAGAACCACTGACAGACAGAACCACAGACAGTCAGAACCACAGACAGAGAGAACCAGACAGAACCACAGACAGACAGAACCACAGACAGAAACACAGACAGTCAGAACCAGACAGACAGAACCACAGACAGAACCAGACAGAACCACAGACAGACAGAACCACAGACAGACAGAAACACAGACAGACAGAACCACAGACAGTCAGAACCAGGCAGGACAGAAACACAGACAGACAGAAACACAGACAGACAGAAACACAGACAGACAGAACCACACACAGAACCACAGACAGACAGAACCACAGTCAGAACAACAGACAGACAGACAGAACCACAGTCAGACTGAACCACAGACAGTCAGAACCACAGACAGAAACACAGACAGTCAGAACCACAGACAGACAGAATCACAGACAGAACCACAGACAGACAGAACCACAGTCAGAACAACAGATAGACAGAACCACAGAAAGACAGAACCACAGACAGACAGAACCACAGACAGACAGAACCGCAGACGGACAGAACCGCAGACGGACAGAACCACAGTCACACAGAACCGCAGACAGACAGAACCAGTCAGACAGAACCACAGACAGACAGAACCACAGACAGACAGAACCACAGACAAACAGAGCCACAGACAAACAGAACCACAGACAGTCAGAACAACAGAAAAACAGACAGAACCACAGAAAGAACCATTCAGACAGAACCACAGACAGACAGAACCACAGACAGTCAGAACAACAGACAAACAGACAGAACACAAGACAGAACCAGTCAGACAGAACCACAGACAGACAGAACCACAGACAGACAGAACCACAGACAAACAGAACCACAGACAAACAGAACCACAGACAGTCAGAACCACAGACAGTCAGAACCACAGACAGACAGAACCAGACAGAACCACTGACAGACAGAACCACAGACAGACAGAACCACAGACAGTCAGAACCAGACAGACAGAAACACAGACAGACAGAAGCACAGACAGACAGAACCACAGACAGACAGAACCACAGACAGTCAGAACCACAGACAGACAGAAACACAGACAGACAGAACCAGACAAAACCACAGACAGACAGAACCACAGACAGTCAGAACCAGACAGACAGAACCACAGACAGACAGAAACACAGACAGACAGAAACACAGACAGACAGAACCACAGTCAGAACAACAGACAGACAGACCCACAGAAAGACAGGACCACAGTCAGACTGAACCACAGACAGTCAGACTGAACCACAGACAGAAACAAAGACAGTCAGAACCACAGACAGTCAGAACCACAGACAGACAGAACCACAGACAGACAGAACCACAGACAGACAGAACCACAGACAGTCAGAACCACAGACAGACAGAAACACAGACAGACAGAACCAGACAGAACCACAGACAGACAGAACCACAGTCAGACTGAACCACAGACAGTCAGAACCACAGACAGAAACACAGACAATCAGAACCACAGACAGACAGAACCACAGACAGACAGAACCACAGACAGACAGAACCACAGACAGAACCACAGACAGAACCACAGTCAGAACAACAGACAGACAGAACCACAGAAAGACAGGACCACAGTCAGACTGAACCACAGACAGTCAGACTGAACCACAGACAGAAACACAGACAGTCAGAACCACAGACAGACAGAACCACAGACAGACAGAACCACAGACAGACAGAACCACAGACAGTCAGAAACACAGACAGACAGAACCAGACAGAACCACAGACAGACAGAACCACAGTCAGACTGAACCACAGACAGTCAGAACCACAGACAGAAACACAGACAGTCAGAACCACAGACAGACAGAACCACAGACAGACAGAACCACAGACAGACAGAACCACAGACAGAACCACAGACAGAACCACAGTCAGAACCACAGTCAGAACAACAGAAAGACAGAAAGACAGAACCACAGTCAGACAGAACCACACACAGACACACAGAACCACAGACAGACAGAACCACAGACAGTCAGAACCACACACAGTCAGAACCACACACAGTCAGAACCACACACAGACAGAACACAAACACAACCACAGACAGACAGAAACCACAGAGTCAGAATCACAGACAGTCAGAACCACAGACAAAACCACAGACAGTCAGAACCACAGAGTCAGAATCACACACAGTCAGAACCACAGACAAAACCACAGACAGTCAGAACCACACACAGACAGAACCACAGACAGACAGAGCCACACACACAACCACAGACAGACAGAACCACAGACAGTCAGAACCACAGACAGTCAGAACCACACACAGACAGAACCACACACAGACAGAACCACACACGAACCACACACAGACAGAACCACACACACAACCACAGACAGACACAACCTCAGACAGTCAGAACCACAGACAGTCAGAACCACAGACAGTCAGAACCACACTCAGAACCACAGACACTCAGAACCACAGACAGTCAGAACCACACACGACAGAACCACAGACAAAACCACAGACAGTCAGAACCACACACAGTCAGAACCACACACAGACAGACCCACAGACAGTCAGAACCACACACAGACAGA
>CM060637.1:612500-625000 GCA_030578275.1 Meda fulgida
TCACTTCATGAGGTTCTTGTCTTGAGCTCGTCCCCTTCCACTGCCAGTTTGGATGAGAACCTAATACTCACTGACTCACGTCGCACATACACACTACACAGCACACAACACACACACTCACAGATCACGTTCACACACTATCTACTCACTCACACATTCACCTCACTCACACAACACACTAACTCACTGCCTAACTCACTCACGGTCACACACATCAACTAACACACTCACTCACACATGTCACTCACACACTCACTCACGTCACACACACCTCACTCACGTCAACACCACTTCCACATCACGTCACACACACAGCTCAACACTCACTCACACACAACTAACTCACGTCACCTCACACATTCTTCACACAACACACTGTCACTCACACCACACTCACACTACACTCACAACACTCACTCACTTCACTCACTCACATCACGTCACACACTACTCACCACACCACACAACACAACACACACACTCACTGCCACGTCATCTCACACATTCGACACACACACTCACCACTCACTACCCACTCACTCACAACACTCACTCACATCGACTCACCACACAGATCACACACACACTCACTAGAACCACTCACAACACTCACTCACATCACCGACACACTCACGTCACACACACACTTCACATCACTCACTCACTCACACACTCAAACTCACTCACTTCACTCACACACACACCACTCACTCACTTCACTCACACACACCACACTCACTCACTCACACACTCACTCACACAGCTCACTCACACACACACTAACTCACTCACTCACTACATTCTCCACACACACTCCCTCACTCACACGACTACCACTCACGTCACTATACACTCACAAATTTTCTTTTAAGGTCTTTTTTCATAATATAACTTTAAATATGCATTTTTTTATTTTTACAAAAACATGCCAAGTGGGGACCTGAACGATGTCTACCTTACCAACAGGGGACTCCCATAGACTGCAATGGAACTGTGTGTGTGTGTGTGAAAAGTGAAGTCTGTCTTCATTATGTAACTTTATATATATATATATATATATATATATATATATATTATATATATATAATGTTTATATATTAGATATGTAATCTGTAATTATATAATGTTTACACAGGCATCAGACACACACAAACACACACATTTCTATATTACTAAAAGAGCACTGTCGCTCTACACTGGCCAAGTGGGGACTCCCATAGCCTACAATGGAACCGAGTGTGTGTGAACAGTGAACTCTGTCTTCATTGTGTAATATTGCATATTGCGATATGCATATTGTAATCTCTGATGACTGTGTGAACATACATATATATATGCCTGTATGTGTTAATACAGGCATCAGAGATCACAATATGCACAGATAAACATATTCAATATACAATTAAAAAAGAATGACCAAACCATCAGTTATCAAAAATTTAAAAAATTGCAATTTTTGAGGAAAGACCATTTGAATCTGTTTTTCATTCAACGGGGTAAAAAATACAGACGGCAACAGTTCAAAAGCAGAGGCGAGAAGATATTCTTATCATTCATAATATTATTTCTCTTATTTAATGCTCTCTCTTCATAGATACTTTCTATTCTGGTTATTCAGTCCCTAACAATTGTTTTGCCATTGTTATGTGCCATTGTACAAACACACACATTTCTATATTACTAACAGAGCACTGTCGCTCTACACTGGCCAAGTGGGGACCTGAACGATGTTTACCTATCGAACAGGGGACTCCCATAGCCTACAATGGAACTGTGTGTGTGTGTGTGTGAACAGTGAAGTCTGTCTTCATTATGTAACTTGTATATAAGTAACTTTTATATACATTATATATATATAAATTATATATATATGTATATATGTGTGTGTGTGTGTGTGTGTGTGTGTGTGTGTGTGTTCACACAGGCATCAGAAATCACAATATGCATAGATAAAAATATACAGTATACAATTAAAGAAAAATGACCCCATCAGTTATCAAAAAAAATATTGCTTGAGGAAAGACCATTTAAATCTACAACGGGGTAAAAAATACCGACGGCAACAGTTCAAAAGCAGAGGCGAGAAGACGCCTCTTATCATTCATACTATTATTTCTCTTATTTAATGCTCTCTCTTCATAGATACTTTCTATTCTTGGTTATGCAGTCCCTAACAATTTTTTTGGCATTGTTATGTGCCATTGTACACACACACATTAATTTCTATATTACTAACAGAGCACTGTCGCTCTACACTGGCCAAGTGGGGACCTGAACGATGTTTACCTATCGAACAGGGGACTCCCATAGCCTACAATGGAACTGTGTGTGTGTGTGTGAACAGTGAAGTCTGTCTTCATTATGTAACTTTTATATATATATAATATATATATAATGTTTATATATTATATATGTAATATGTAATTATATAATGTTTACACAGGCATCAGACACACACAAACACACACATTTCTATATTACTAACAGAGCACTGTCGCTCTACACTGGCCAAGTGGGGACCCGAACGATGTTTACCTATAAAACAGGGGACTCCCATAGCCTACAATGGAACTATGTAACTTGTGTGTGTATATATATATATATATATATATATATATATATATATATATATATATATATATATATATATATATGTATATGTATATATATATGTATATGTATATATATATGTATATATATATATATATGTATATGTATATGTGTGTGTGTGTGTGTTCATACAGGCATCAGAGATCACAATATGCATAGATAAACATATACAATATACAATTAAAAAAGAATGACCAAACCATCAGTTATCAAAAATTTAAAAAATTAGAATTTTTTGAGGAAAGACCATTTGAATCTGTTTTTTAACGGGGTAAAAAATACCGATGGCAACAGTTCAAAAGCAGAGGCTCTTATCATTCATATTATTATTTTTCTTCTTTAACGGTCTCTCTTCATAGATACTTTCTATGCTTGGTTATGCAGTCCGTTTAGGGTTCATGGGATAAATCAAACAGAAATAGCTCTTTAAGGTAACAATTTCAGGTCACTACTTTATACAGTCAATAATGATTATATTAATCAAAATGAACTTCGCGTCCCCAGTTGGATGGTAAAGAACGACACCAGTTCTTCTGCTTTGTACATTTCTTGCCATCACAAAAACACGGTAAAGATTTTGGAGGTCAATCTCAAAATGTTATGTTGACTTGCTGCACTGAACAATTTTACTTCATTCAGTTGAAATATATGAAGTAGAGATGTTCATTTAACATTTTGTTTTCTGACTGACAGCTGATGCTTGTTAACCAGTCATCAGCAGTTAACTGACATTATTTTAAGGTTAGATTAGAATTAAATGTAATTAGAAAAGATAAGTGTCTGTGACCCATTCAAATACCTCAAAAATGTAGATTTACATGTGCAAATAGCAGCATAAACAACAGAACATGAGGATTCACACACACCGTCACATCGAGCACCCGCAGTGCTTCTGTGAACACAGTAAACCAGAATAAAAGTGTATATATAACTGTATATATATATATTAGAGCTGTCAGTTTAACGCGTTATTAACGGCGTTACCGCAAACACATTTTAACGGCGTCAATTTTTTTAGCGCGAGATTAACGCTCTTTTTGGCCTAGCAAACATTGTAGTTTTTTCACATGCTGTTGCAACAACTGGTAACGTTAGAAAAACTACAACATCACACCGGATAGCTAGACCGGAAACAAAACAAAACGCGGGACTAGATTTGATGGCCGAGTGCGAGCGCGGGCGGTAATGCACTCACTCTGTGTGTGCGGGTACGAGAGAATAAAACGATTCGGGACTCCCACAAACTAGAAAAATCTATGAATAAAACATAAAAACTAATACATTTTTATTCTTATGTTGCAGAAAAGCAACAAGAACAACTAAAACAAAATAGAAACGATTTACAGGCCAGAGTTACTTTTTATGACATGTTTGCAGCGTTGAGCGATGTAGCCAATCACAGACATGTGTTGATTTCTTAAACGCAATGGCCAATCAGATGCATTTAAAATAGACTCCCCTCACTGCTCAAAACTGACTTTTTGTTCAGTGCTGAATTCTGGATATTGGCAAATCCTCTAATTAAAACAAACAAAGTGTATATATTATGAAAGATTGATTGTGCAGTCAGCTTCATTGATAATAACAGAGATGTGTGAGATTGCGATGAACTGATGTCAGCTTTTTAGGATTTTTTAAAGGATTGCACTTTGTGCGCATTCAGTCATCCCAAACCATGCACTCAGTAGCCTGCTTGCTTTTATATTATAACAGTGGTTTGTGTGTTAATGCTTTAATAACAAATAATTGATCAGGAGCATTTATGCTGATGTGTATGGTGGCGACACGTAGGCGAAGTAGCCTACAAATAAAGTCTATTTGCGGGCGGGAGCGGGACAAAAATGTTGCGGGCGGGAGAAAGTAACATAGAAAGTAGTTGAGAACGTCAGTTATAACGCCCCACGTATTGAAAAGAAATGGACGGTTTTAAATCGGGCTCGGGACGGGCTCATAATTACAGTAAATGTGTCGGGCCGGGCTCGGACACAATGCGCACGGGCTCGGGTCGGCTTGATTTTTTGGGCCCGATCTAAGCTCTACAATGGATGACTTCAGACAGAAGCACATGGATACCACAGCTAAGAACAAACTTATTGCTGATCCACTTTTCCTTGTTGATAAGAGCATTCAAATTAGAAAAAATGATGGGACAAATAGAAATCAAGGGACATTTAGAATAGATAAAAATGTGCGATTAATCGCGAGTTAACTATGGCATTAATGCGATTAATCGCGATTAAATATTTGAATCGTTTGACAGCACTAATATATATATATATATTTACACAACATTATTTTCAACTGAAAATTGCAAGCTTTTCATGTGTTTTGGCCGCTCATTTACACGAAAATGTCATTTTGGAGGCCTGACAATGCAAACTTTCCAACCCGGTCACACTAAATGCGTCTCTGCTTAGAAATCTTGGCTTGCTCAAAACTTTTTTGTCTTTAAATGAAGTCAAAACTGAGGTGATAGTTTTCGGCCCCACTGATAATTTTAATACCACCAGCATCGATTTGAGGAGCTTCTCTGCATTCAGATCTACGCATGACAAACAAATATCTTCGGTAATTGGATCTAGTTTCTATCAACTCCGTCTTTTGTATCAAATTAAACACTTCCTATCTGACAAAATTCTAGAGATGTCTGTTCATGCTTTTATTACTTCCCGTTTAGACTACTGCAACTCATTGTATTGCGGTATTTCCAAGTCACAAATCGCTCGCCTTCAACTGGTCCAAAATGCTGCAGCAAGATTTATTCGCAAAAGTCCTAAATATGATCACATGATGATAATGATACATTTTATTTATATTGCGCTTTTCTCCAACCCAAAACGATACAAACACAATATACAGTATCAATATATATATATATATATATATATATATATATAAAGAGATTAAAAATTGTAACATTACAAAATTTAATGACAGTACATTTCAAATACCTAACAATGGTACATTAAGTGGTTTTGTTCAAGTCAAAATATTACTTAACATTAATGAACCAACCTACATACAATAAAACTACATTTTTGGGGGGTTAAATCAAGCAGAAATATCACTTCAATGTAACAATTGCAGGTCACTACACAAGATAAACTGTACATGATCTAGACTCTAGATAAATGAAATGCAATCGCAGCAGTAAGTCAGGGGAATGCTTATATTTATTTCTTTGGTTTCAATTTTGAACATGTTGCAGTTCTTTTTAAAAAGGTATACATTTTGACATAATTATAAAATGATATAACATGATTTGATACTATATATTAGCAGAAATTACACATTTTTCACTTCAGCAACAAAGTGGAGACCCTCTTTTCTGTAATGAAGGACCAATCTTATGGGTTGTGGTCTCTCAGACATTGGCCAATATCAGTAAAAAAAAAAAACATTGTTTCCCTTAGGGCTTAAATGAACCAGATTTTTTTTTTACATCCTTACACTTTTAGACAGGTGATGCTTGCAACCCGACCATAATCCATTAGCCGACAAGATTAGAATGTTATATTCTAATTAAATTAGAATGTATGTATTTCTCAATACTTATCACTGTTTTAAAAGCTCTTCACTCCGTTGTCTTAACCAACTTTCAGCTTCACTGCAGTAAATTTCACATTCAAAACGCATTAAAACTACCAAAACACATCATTCATGTCTCAAAATAAGTCATTCTTTCAGAACACTAGTAAAGGTTTCACCCAACAAACAAAATTAAAAATACAAATCAAAAAACACAAACAACAGGCAGTAATATGCACTATTTTCTGCTGTTCAGAATTCAAGGCAGTTTATTTTACATGGTTCATGTTTACATTAATGTACAAAATTATTTCCTTTTGTATCGATGGCGATGAAAATGAAAGACTAAGACTAGTGTAGGTGTTTAGTTACATCTTAATTGTTCTGATAGGTTTTTTTTAGATTCAGAATATATTTCAATGTGGTATACGGTATAAAAATATTGCAAATTTCAGTCTTATTCATTTTTGTTTGAGTTGAAATGTTTTTAACTTAAATATAACAGTCTTGGAAATAATATGTAAGCATGTGCAAATTGGCCTGTACAGTAAATCAAGTTCTGCTGGTCTTTGTGTTTAAGTGAGAAATGAATTCATGTAAATTGAAAGATCTCAGTTTAGCCGGACACTGATCTTGTGATCACTGTGTGAAGAGTTTCTATGAATGGTATTAATTAATCTTGAGAAGGTATTAATCTTTCAGTTTAAACACAAATGTGTACTGTAATGTAAACATTGACCATGTAACATAAAATGCTGTGAATTCGGAACAACAGAAAACAGCAGAAATATTTTATAATGCTCCAGTTATTTGTGTTTTTTGTATTTTATGAGTGACAAAGTGTGTTTGTTGGGTGAGCTTTACTAGTGTTCTGGAAGAACTGTATTAGCAGCTGTAAATGGATATTCTGACATAGGTAGTTTCATGTGTATGTAGACTCTTGTGTGTGGATTGAGTCGCTGCACATCCCCCCACACGCAATTTACATCTCAATACTTGAAGGTGTGTGTGTGTGTGTCATGGAGAAACCGGCCTAAAGATCTCACAACTCTAACAATGCAGTTACCAATGTCCAAGAATCTGTGGAACTTCTCAAATAAACTACAATAAACTAGAGAAAACGCTGGGATTTACTCTGACAAATTAAATTACAGGTTTTTACAGTCGCTAGGACACATTTCTCAATATTTAGGTACATTTTCAAAACTCTTCACTCAGTTCTTCATTTCACATTCAAAATGCACTGACACTTCCTTCATGTCTCAAATCCCAACTCAATCTTCCAGAACACTAGGAAAGGTTTCACCCAACAAACACACTTTGTCACTCATAAAACAGAAAAAACACAAACAACAGGAGCATTACACAATATTTTCTTTTGCAAATTGCTTTTACAAAACAAGAATGGCACTACTCTACTGTTTTTAATTCACTGCAGTTTAATATTAGATTTTAGAATCAGAATATTTATTTCAATATGATATTACTGTGGAAATGTTGCAAATCTCGGTCTTATCATTTTTTGTTGTTAGGTTTTGAAAATAAGTTTAACAGTTTTAAAAAGAGTATGTAAACGTGCAAATTATCCTGTATAGAACATAAAATTCTGTAAGTGTTTGTTAAGAGAGAAAATAATTCATGTAAATGGAACAAAATCCATCCGATGACATTGTTCAAAGCACTGATCCACAGTTTAGCTCATATAGACGGATGGTGTGATCACTGTGTGAAGAGAGTTTACAAAAAAAGAGAATTTAATGTTCTATACAGGATAATTTGCACGTTTACATACTCTTTTTAAAACTGTTAAACTTATTTTCAAAACCTAACAACAAAAAATAAGACCGAGATTTGCAACATTTCCACAGTAATATCATATTGAAATAAATATTCTGATTCTAAAATCTAATATTAAACTGCAGTGAATTAAAAACAGTAGAGTAGTGCCATTCTTGTTTTGTAAAAGCAATTTGCAAAAGAAAATATTGTGTAATGCTCCTGTTGTTTGTGTTTTTTCTGTTTTATGAGTGACAAAGTGTGTTTGTTGGGTGAAACCTTTCCTAGTGTTCTGGAAGATTGAGTTGGGATTTGAGACATGATGGAAGTGTCAGTGCATTTTGAATGTGAAATGAAGAACTGAGTGAAGAGTTTTGAAAATGTACCTAAATATTGAGAAATGTGTCCTAGCGACTGTAAAAACCTGTAATTTAATTTGTCAGGGTAAATCCCAGCGTTTTCTCTAGTTTATTGTAGTTTATTTGAGAAGTTCCACAGATTCTTGGACATTGGTAACTGTATTGTTAGAGTTGTGAGATCTTTAGGCCGGTTTCTCCATGACACACACACACACACCTTCAAGTATTGAGATGTAAATTGTGTGTGGGGGGATGTGCAGCAACTCAATCCACACACAAGAGTCTACATACACATGAAACTACCTATGTCAGAATATCCATTTACAGCTGCTAATACAGTTCTTCCAGAACACTAGTAAAGCTCACCCAACAAACACACTTTTTCACTCATAAAATACAAAAAACACAAATAACTGGAGCATTATAAAATATTTCTGCTGTTTTCTGTTGTTCCGAATTCACAGCATTTTATGTTACATGGTCAATGTTTACATTACAGTACACATTTGTGTTTAAACTGAAAGATTAATACCTTCTCAAGATTAATTAATACCATTCATAGAAACTCTTCACACAGTGATCACAAGATCAGTGTCCGGCTAAACTGAGATCTTTCAATTTACATGAATTCATTTCTCACTTAAACACAAAGACCAGCAGAACTTGATTTACTGTACAGGCCAATTTGCACATGCTTACATATTATTTCCAAGACTGTTATATTTAAGTTAAAAACATTTCAACTCAAACAAAAATGAATAAGACTGAAATTTGCAATATTTTTATACCGTATACCACATTGAAATATATTCTGAATCTAAAAAAAACCTATCAGAACAATTAAGATGTAACTAAACACCTACACTAGTCTTAGTCTTTCATTTTCATCGCCATCGATACAAAAGGAAATAATTTTGTACATTAATGTAAACATGAACCATGTAAAATAAACTGCCTTGAATTCTGAACAGCAGAAAATAGTGCATATTACTGCCTGTTGTTTGTGTTTTTTGATTTGTATTTTTAATTTTGTTTGTTGGGTGAAACCTTTACTAGTGTTCTGAAAGAATGACTTATTTTGAGACATGAATGATGTGTTTTGGTAGTTTTAATGCGTTTTGAATGTGAAATTTACTGCAGTGAAGCTGAAAGTTGGTTAAGACAACGGAGTGAAGAGCTTTTAAAACAGTGATAAGTATTGAGAAATACATACATTCTAATTTAATTAGAATATAACATTCTAATCTTGTCGGCTAATGGATTATGGTCGGGTTGCAAGCATCACCTGTCTAAAAGTGTAAGGATGTAAAAAAAAAAATCTGGTTCATTTAAGCCCTAAGGGAAACAATGTTTTTTTTTTTTTTAACTGATATTGGCCAATGTCTGAGAGACCACAACCCATAAGATTGGTCTTTCATTACAGAAAAGAGGGTCTCCACTTTGTTCCTGAAGTGAAAAATGTGTAATTTCTGCTAATATATAGTATCAAATCATGTTATATCATTTTATAATTATGTCAAAATGTATACCTTTTTAAAAAGAACTGCAACATGTTCAAAATTTAAACCAAAGAAATAAATATAAGCATTCCCCTGACTTACTGCTGCGATTGCATTTCATTTATCTAGAGTCTAGATCATGTACAGTTTAACATGTGTAGTGACCTGCAATTGTTACATTGAAGTGATATTTCTGCTTGATTTAACCCCCCCAAAAATGTAGTTTTATTGTATGTAGGTTGGTTCATTAATGTTAAGTAATATTTTGACTTGAACAAAACCACTTAATGTACCATTGTTAGGTATTTGAAATGTACTGTCATTAAATTTTGTAATGTTACAATTTTTAATCTCTTTATATATATATATATATATATATATATATATATATATATATATACTGATACTGTATATTGTGTTTGTATCGTTTTGGGTTGGAGAAAAGCGCAATATAAATAAAATGTATCATTATCATCATGTGATCATATTTAGGACTTTTGCGAATAAATCTTGCTGCAGCATTTTGGACCAGTTGAAGGCGAGCGATTTGTGACTTGGAAATACCGCAATACAATGAGTTGCAGTAGTCTAAACGGGAAGTAATAAAAGCATGAACAGACATCTCTAGAATTTTGTCAGATAGGAAGTGTTTAATTTGATACAAAAGACGGAGTTGATAGAAACTAGATCCAATTACCGAAGATATTTGTTTGTCATGCGTAGATCTGAATGCAGAGAAGCTCCTCAAATCGATGCTGGTGGTATTAAAGTTATCAGTGGGGCCGAAAACTATCACCTCAGTTTTGACTTCATTTAAAGACAAAAAAGTTTTGAGCAAGCCAAGATTTCTAAGCAGAGACGCATTTAGTGTGACCGGGTTGGAAAGTTTGCATTGTCAGGCCTCCAAAATGGCATTTTCGTGTAAATGAGCGGCCAAAACACATGAAAAGCTTGCAATTTTCAGTTGAAAATAATGTTGTGTAAATATATATATATATATTAGTGCTGTCAAACGATTCAAATATTTAATCGCGATTAATCGCATTAATGCCATAGTTAACTCGCGATTAATCGCACATTTTTATCTATTCTAAATGTCCCTTGATTTCTATTTGTCCCATCATTTTTTCTAATTTGAATGCTCTTATCAACAAGGAAAAGTGGATCAGCAATAAGTTTGTTCTTAGCTGTGGTATCCATGTGCTTCTGTCTGAAGTCATCCATTGTAGAGCTTAGATCGGGCCCAAAAAATCAAGCCGACCCGAGCCCGTGCGCATTGTGTCCGAGCCCGGCCCGACACATTTACTGTAATTATGAGCCCGTCCCGAGCCCGATTTAAAACCGTCCATTTCTTTTCAATACGTGGGGCGTTATAACTGACGTTCTCAACTACTTTCTATGTTACTTTCTCCCGCCCGCAACATTTTTGTCCCGCTCCCGCCCGCAAATAGACTTTATTTGTAGGCTACTTCGCCTACGTGTCGCCACCATACACATCAGCATAAATGCTCCTGATCAATTATTTGTTATTAAAGCATTAACACACAAACCACTGTTATAATATAAAAGCAAGCAGGCTACTGAGTGCATGGTTTGGGATGACTGAATGCGCACAAAGTGCAATCCTTTAAAAATTCCTAAAAAGCTGACATCAGTTCATCGCAATCTCACACATCTCTGTTATTATCAATGAAGCTGACTGCACAATCAATCTTTCATAATATATACACTTTGTTTGTTTTAATTAGAGGATTTGCCAATATCCAGAATTCAGCACTGAACAAAAAGTCAGTTTTGAGCAGTGAGGGGAGTCTATTTTAAATGCATCTGATTGGCCATTGCGTTTAAGAAATCAACACATGTCTGTGATTGGCTACATCGCTCAACGCTGCAAACATGTCATAAAAAGTAACTCTGGCCTGTAAATCGTTTCTATTTTGTTTTAGTTGTTCTTGTTGCTTTTCTGCAACATAAGAATAAAAATGTATTAGTTTTTATGTTTTATTCATAGATTTTTCTAGTTTGTGGGAGTCCCGAATCGTTTTATTCTCCCGTACCCGCACACACAGAGTGAGTGCATTACCGCCCGCGCTCGCTCTCGGCCATCAAATCTAGTCCCGCGTTTTGTTTTGTTTCCGGTCTAGCTATCCGGTGTGATGTTGTAGTTTTTCTAACGTTACCAGTTGTTGCAACAGCATGTGAAAAAACTACAATGTTTGCTAGGCCAAAAAGAGCGTTAATCTCGCTCTAAAAAAATTGACGCCGTTAAAATGTGTTTGCGGTAACGCCGTTAATAACGCGTTAAACTGACAGCACTAATATATATATATATATATATATATATATATATATATATATATATATATATATATATATATATATATATATATACAGTTATATATACACTTTTATTCTGGTTTACTGTGTTCACAGAAGCACTGCGGGTGCTCGATGTGACGGTGTGTGTGAATCCTCATGTTCTGTTGTTTATGCTGCTATTTGCACATGTAAATCTACATTTTTGAGGTATTTGAATGGGTCACAGACACTTATCTTTTCTAATTACATTTAATTCTAATCTAACCTTAAAATAATGTCAGTTAACTGCTGATGACTGGTTAACAAGCATCAGCTGTCAGTCAGAAAACAAAATGTTAAATGAACATCTCTACTTCATATATTTCAGTATAGTAAAATAAGTAAAATTGTTCAGTGCAGCAAGTCAACA
>CM060637.1:630000-667500 GCA_030578275.1 Meda fulgida
TTTTGCCTTTTTAACCTCATAATTATGACTTGGTGTGTCATAATTTTTACTTTTTATGTCACACTTTCAATATCATGTGATATAAATGGTATATACTACACGTGATATAATGATATTGTTATAGTATAAAGTCAAAATGCTGACTTTTTACTTTCTAATTATCACTTATATTGGCATTATGGCATAATTGTTACTTTTCATCTCATAATTTTTACTTAGTACATATATATATTTTGGACTTTTTGCCATAATTTCAACTTTTATCTCATAATTTTTACTTTTATGTCCTAGTTATGATATAAAACGTTCAAATTATCAATTTTTATGTCCTAATGATCACTTATATTGCCATAATGTCATAATTTTGACTTTTTAATCTCATAATTATTAATTGGTGTGTCATAATTGTAACTTTTCACCTCATCACTTAGACTTAGCGTGTCCTAATAGTGATTTATCTCATAATTTAGACGTAAGAAGCTCAACCTCAAATTTGGTACACAACTGGGTTAGACGCACGGCTTTAATTTTCTTGCAATTTCAGTGTCAAAATTATTTAGTAAAATATATATTTTAAAATGATAAAAAATGTTTAGTACGTTTGCTTTGCAGTGAACTTAAACATTTAACGTTTTTACACTAATGTTTTGATGTTCTTTGACTCCCGCTGAGTGTCTCTTTAAAAACAACCAACTTTGTGTGTCTAATCCGAAGCGCTCCTGATTTATAACCCGTGAGAGGAGCTTGCTCACCTTAGCCGCGCGCCGCTCCGCTGGGACCCGGGTGACGGCCGGCGCGGCCGCACTCTTGCGAGTGTGTCCGTGTGTGTACAGCGTGAACAAGGAGCTCAGGTTAGTGCCGGTCATCAGGAAGATGGGAATGGATTCGTGGATCACCATGGAGGAGGTGGCGAAGGCCAGGCCGCTGTAGGCCGACGGAAAGTCCCAGATGCATCCCAGCAGCGGCCGAGAGGTGCTGCTCACCAACATCAGCGTCTGAGGAGGGGTCAGAGGTCAAACACAAGCTGAGTGTTCATCATAAACACACACACACACACACTAGATGATGACAGTCCCACTCCCACAAAAACAACCCCGCCCCAATCCCAGAAGAATGACTCCCACTCCTGTGTTGTGTTTTTCTGGCCGGAAAAGAACAGTTCATGCCCACCGTTGCTCAATACAAATCCAAAATGTAGTTTTTTTTATGTTATTTTATTTATTTTAGTGAACTGAAAGCCATCTTAAACAATGCACACACATTAAATTTCACGTACATAAATCATCCATGCAAACACACACACAAACACATGCGCACACACACACACACACACACAAACACATGCGCTCACACACACACACACACACACACACACACAAACACATGCGCACACATTGTATAACCAAATTTTCACTCCGTTTTTCTCAACTTTTCAGTTCCTTCAGAGCGTCTAGAACTGGCGAGCACAACCGAGGAACATTTTCCGACACTAGCCGACACTAGCCGACACTAGCCGACACTAGCAGCGAGGCTTTCATGCCTGACTCCACTACTGCATGAAGAAGCCTTCTTCTTCTCTTATAGAACTGGTGGTTGGCTACTTAACCTCCACCAGCTGTTACGGGTGGAGCACGTCCTCCATTTATTTATAGAAATTGTAAATGAGTGTATAAAGTTGGGTATCATCGAGTTTTTACGATTCCCGGTCCCACCCTTTCCCGCCGACATTATTTCCCGTCCCAATCCCACAATTAATAGTGATTTTTATTCCGGGATTCCCGAGAACATGCCGGGCCCTGACACAGCCTGACCTCGGTGGAGTTCTCGTCTCCGTTCTTGGAGAAGATGAAGGCTGGGATGGCGTAGCCCAGGTTGAGGCTCCAGATGAGGCCGAAGCTGAGCACGAGGGGTCTGGGGGGCCCACGGGGCCCGTGAAGGCGGATCACCGGCGGAGCCACGCGCCGCAGCGTCTGGAAGTGGAACGCGCTCAGGAAGAACGTCGACCAAACGTTTGCAGAGCGGATCCAAACCCAGATGCCCATCATGACGTGACACATATCTCTCGTGAGGAAAATCTGTGAGGAAACGGACGTGTTGATGCTTGAAAGTTGGTATAGAGCATTAAATTAAACACAGTAAATACAGTCCTGTCAGAGGAAACACTAGGAGCCCTATTTATAATCTAACGCATGGTCTAAAGTGCGCTCCGGGTGCGCCCAATCCACTTATACTAGTTTAACGACGGGGCAAATGGTCGGTGCTCCCGGCGCTGCTCTAAAAGAGTCGTCTCTATCCTCTTCATGAGTGACGGGTGTGTGTTGTCTCTATTCTCTTCATGAGTAACGGGTGTGTGTTGTCTCTATTCTCTTCATGAGTGACGGGTGTGTGTTGTCTCTATCCTCTTCATGAGTAACGGGTGTGTGTTGTCTCTATCCTCTTCATGAGTGACGGGTGTGTGTTGTCTCTATTCTCTTCATGAGTAACGGGTGTGTGTTATCTCTATTCTCTTCATGAGTAACGGGTGTGTGTTGTCTCTATTCTCTTCATGAGTGACGGGTGTGTGTTGTCTCTATCCTCTTCATGAGTAACGGGTGTGTGTTGTCTCTATCCTCTTCATGAGTAACTGGTGTGTGTTGTCTCTATTCTCTTCATGAGTAACGGGTGTGTGTTGTCTCTATTCTCTTCATGAGTGACGGGTGTGTGTTGTCTCTATCCTCTTCATGAGTAACGGGTGTGTGTTGTCTCTATTCTCTTCATGAGTAACTGGTGTGTGTTGTCTCTATTCTCTTCATGAGTAACGGGTGTGTGTTGTCTCTATTCTCTTCATGAGTGACGGGTGTGTGTTGTCTCTATCCTCTTCATGAGTAACGGGTGTGTGTTGTCTCTATCCTCTTCATGAGTAACGGGTGTGTGTTGTCTCTATCCTCTTCATGAGTGACGGGTGTGTGTTGTCTCTATTCTTTTCATGAGTGACGGGTGTGTGTTGTCTCTATTCTTTTCATGAGTAACGGGTGTGTGTTGTCTCTATTCTTTTCATGAGTAACGGGTGTGTGTTGTCTCTATTCTTTTCATAAGTGACGGGTGTGTGTTGTCTCTATTCTCTTCATGAGTAACGGGTGTGTGTTGTCTCTATTCTTTCCATGAGTAACGGGTGTGTGTTGTCTCTATTCTTTTCATGAGTGACGGGTGTGTGTTGTCTCTATTCTCTTCATGAGTAACGGGTGTGTGTTGTCTCTATTCTCTTCATGAGTAACGGGTGTGTGTTGTCTCTATTCTCTTCATGAGTGACGGGTGTGTGTTGTCTCTATTCTTTTCATGAGTGACGGGTGTGTGTTGTCTCTATTCTCTTCATGAGTAACGGGTGTGTGTTGTGTCTATTCTCTTCATGAGTAACGGGTGTGTGTTGTCTCTATTCTTTTAATGAGTAACGGGTGTGTGTTGTCTCTATTCTCTTAATGAGTAACGGGTGTGTGTTGTCTCTATTCTCTTCATGAGTAACGGGTGTGTGTTGTCTCTATTCTCTTCATGAGTGACGGGTGTGTGTTGTCTCTATTCTCTTCATGAGTGACGGGTGTGTGTTGTCTCTATCCTCTTCATGAGTAACGGGTGTGTGTTGTCTCTATCCTCTTCATGAGTAACGGGTGTGTGTTGTCTCTATCCTCTTCATGAGTGACGGGTGTGTGTTGTCTCTATTCTTTTCATGAGTGACGGGTGTGTGTTGTCTCTATTCTTTTCATGAGTAACGGGTGTGTGTTGTCTCTATTCTCTTAATGAGTAACGGGTGTGTGTTGTCTCTATTCTCTTAATGAGTAACGGGTGTGTGTTGTCTCTATTCTCTTAATGAGTAACGGGTGTGTGTTGTCTCTATTCTCTTCATGAGTAACGGGTGTGTGTTGTGTCTATTCTCTTCATGAGTAACGGGTGTGTGTTGTCTCTATTCTCTTCATGAGTGACGGGTGTGTGTTGTCTCTATCCTCTTCATGAGTAACGGGTGTGTGTTGTCTCTATCCTCTTCATGAGTAACGGGTGTGTGTTGTCTCTATCCTCTTCATGAGTGACGGGTGTGTGTTGTCTCTATTCTTTTCATGAGTGACGGGTGTGTGTTGTCTCTATTCTTTTCATGAGTAACGGGTGTGTGTTGTCTCTATTCTTTTCATAAGTGACGGGTGTGTGTTGTCTCTATTCTCTTCATGAGTAACGGGTGTGTGTTGTCTCTATTCTTTCCATGAGTAACGGGTGTGTGTTGTCTCTATTCTTTTCATGAGTGACGGGTGTGTGTTGTCTCTATTCTCTTCATGAGTAACGGGTGTGTGTTGTCTCTATTCTCTTCATGAGTAACGGGTGTGTGTTGTCTCTATTCTCTTCATGAGTGATGGGTGTGTGTTGTCTCTATTCTTTTCATGAGTGACGGGTGTGTGTTGTCTCTATTCTCTTCATGAGTAACGGGTGTGTGTTGTGTCTATTCTCTTCATGAGTAACGGGTGTGTGTTGTCTCTATTCTCTTAATGAGTAACGGGTGTGTGTTGTCTCTATTCTCTTCATGAGTAACGGGTGTGTGTTGTCTCTATTCTATTAATGAGTAACTGGTGTGTGTTGTGTCTATTCTCTTAATGAGTAACGGGTGTGTGTTGTCTCTATTCTCTTCATGAGTAACGGGTGTGTGTTGTCTCTATTCTCTTCATGAGTAACGGGTGTGTGTTGTCTCTATTCTCTTCATGAGTAACGGGTGTGTGTTGTCTCTATTCTCTTCATGAGTGACGGGTGTGTGTTGTCTCTATCCTCTTCATGAGTAACGGGTGTGTGTTGTCTCTATTCTCTTCATGAGTAACTGGTGTGTGTTGTCTCTATTCTCTTCATGAGTAACGGGTGTGTGTTGTCTCTATTCTCTTCATGAGTGACGGGTGTGTGTTGTCTCTATCCTCTTCATGAGTAACGGGTGTGTGTTGTCTCTATCCTCTTCATGAGTAACGGGTGTGTCTTGTCTCTATCCTCTTCATGAGTGACGGGTGTGTGTTGTCTCTATTCTTTTCATGAGTGACGGGTGTGTGTTGTCTCTATTCTTTTCATGAGTAACGGGTGTGTGTTGTCTCTATTCTTTTCATGAGTAACGGGTGTGTGTTGTCTCTATTCTTTTCATAAGTGACGGGTGTGTGTTGTCTCTATTCTCTTCATGAGTAACGGGTGTGTGTTGTCTCTATTCTTTCCATGAGTAACGGGTGTGTGTTGTCTCTATTCTTTTCATGAGTGACGGGTGTGTGTTGTCTCTATTCTCTTCATGAGTAACGGGTGTGTGTTGTCTCTATTCTCTTCATGAGTAACGGGTGTGTGTTGTCTCTATTCTCTTCATGAGTGACGGGTGTGTGTTGTCTCTATTCTTTTCATGAGTGACGGGTGTGTGTTGTCTCTATTCTCTTCATGAGTAACGGGTGTGTGTTGTGTCTATTCTCTTCATGAGTAACGGGTGTGTATTGTCTCTATTCTTTTAATGAGTAACGGGTGTGTGTTGTCTCTATTCTCTTAATGAGTAACGGGTGTGTGTTGTCTCTATTCTCTTCATGAGTAACGGGTGTGTGTTGTCTCTATTCTCTTCATGAGTGACGGGTGTGTGTTGTCTCTATTCTCTTCATGAGTGACGGGTGTGTGTTGTCTCTATCCTCTTCATGAGTAACGGGTGTGTGTTGTCTCTATCCTCTTCATGAGTAACGGGTGTGTGTTGTCTCTATCCTCTTCATGAGTGACGGGTGTGTGTTGTCTCTATTCTTTTCATGAGTGACGGGTGTGTGTTGTCTCTATTCTTTTCATGAGTAACGGGTGTGTGTTGTCTCTATTCTCTTAATGAGTAACGGGTGTGTGTTGTCTCTATTCTCTTAATGAGTAACGGGTGTGTGTTGTCTCTATTCTCTTAATGAGTAACGGGTGTGTGTTGTCTCTATTCTCTTCATGAGTAACGGGTGTGTGTTGTCTCTATTCTCTTCATGAGTAACGGGTGTGTGTTGTCTCTATTCTCTTCATGAGTGACGGGTGTGTGTTGTCTCTATCCTCTTCATGAGTAACGGGTGTGTGTTGTCTCTATCCTCTTCATGAGTAACGGGTGTGTGTTGTCTCTATCCTCTTCATGAGTGACGGGTGTGTGTTGTCTCTATTCTTTTCATGAGTGACGGGTGTGTGTTGTCTCTATTCTTTTCATGAGTAACGGGTGTGTGTTGTCTCTATTCTTTTCATAAGTGACGGGTGTGTGTTGTCTCTATTCTCTTCATGAGTAACGGGTGTGTGTTGTCTCTATTCTTTCCATGAGTAACGGGTGTGTGTTGTCTCTATTCTTTTCATGAGTGACGGGTGTGTGTTGTCTCTATTCTCTTCATGAGTAACGGGTGTGTGTTGTCTCTATTCTCTTCATGAGTGATGGGTGTGTGTTGTCTCTATTCTTTTCATGAGTGACGGGTGTGTGTTGTCTCTATTCTCTTCATGAGTAACGGGTGTGTGTTGTGTCTATTCTCTTCATGAGTAACGGGTGTGTGTTGTCTCTATTCTCTTAATGAGTAACGGGTGTGTGTTGTCTCTATTCTCTTCATGAGTGACGGGTGTGTGTTGTCTCTATTCTATTAATGAGTAACAGGTGTGTGTTGTGTCTATTCTCTTAATGAGTAACGGGTGTGTGTTGTCTCTATTCTCTTCATGAGTAACGGGTGTGTGTTGTCTCTATTCTCTTCATGAGTAACGGGTGTGTGTTGTCTCTATTCTCTTCATGAGTAACGGGTGTGTGTTGTCTCTATTCTCTTCATGAGTTACGGGTGTGTGTTGTCTCTATTCTCTTCATGAGTAACGGGTGTGTGTTGTCTCTATTCTCTTCATGAGTAACTGGTGTGTGTTGTCTCTATTCTCTTCATGAGTGACGGGTGTGTGTTGTCTCTATTCTCTTCATGAGTAACGGGTGTGTGTTGTCTCTATTCTCTTCATGAGTAACGGGTGTGTGTTGTCTCTATTCTCTTCATGAGTGACGGGTGTGTGTTGTCTCTATTCTCTTCATGAGTAACGGGTGTGTGTTGTCTCTATTCTCTTCATGAGTGACGGGTGTGTGTTGTCTCTATTCTCTTCATGAGTGACGGGTGTGTTGTCTCTATTCTCTTCATGAGTAATGGGTGTGTGTTGTCTCTATTCTCTTCATGAGTAACGGGTGTGTGTTGTCTCTATTCTCTTCATGAGTGACGGGTGTGTGTTGTCTCTATTCTCTTCATGAGTGACGGGTGTGTGTTGTCTCTATTCTCTTCATGAGTGACGGGTGTGTGTTGTCTCTATTCTCTTCATGAGTAACTGGTGTGTGTTGTCTCTATTCTCTTCATGAGTGACGGGTGTGTGTTGTCTCTATTCTCTTCATGAGTAACGGGTGTGTGTTGTCTCTATTCTCTTCATGAGTAACGGGTGTGTGTTGTCTCTATTCTCTTCATGAGTAACAGGTGTGTGTTGTCTCTATTCTCTTCATGAGTGACGGGTGTGTGTTGTCTCTATTCTCTTCATGAGTGACGGGTGTGTGTTGTCTCTATTCTCTTCATGAGTGACGGGTGTGTGTTGTCTCTATTCTCTTCATGAGTAACGGGTGTGTGTTGTCTCTATTCTCTTCATGAGTAACGGGTGTGTGTTGTCTCTATTCTCTTCATGAGTGACGGGTGTGTGTTGTCTCTATTCTCTTCATGAGTAACGGGTGTGTGTTGTCTCTATTCTCTTCATGAGTAACTGGTGTGTGTTGTGTCTATTCTCTTAATGAGTAACGGGTGTGTGTTGTCTCTATTCTCTTCATGAGTAACGGGTGTGTGTTGTCTCTATTCTCTTCATGAGTAACGGGTGTGTGTTGTCTCTATTCTCTTCATGAGTAACGGGTGTGTGTTGTCTCTATTCTCTTCATGAGTGACGGGTGTGTGTTGTCTCTATTCTCTTCATGAGTAACGGGTGTGTGTTGTCTCTATTCTCTTCATGAGTAACGGGTGTGTGTTGTCTCTATTCTCATTCTCTTCATGAGTAACGGGTGTGTGTTGTCTCTATTCTCTTCATGAGTAACTGGTGTGTGTTGTCTCTATTCTCTTCATGAGTAACGGGTGTGTGTTGTCTCTATTCTCTTCATGAGTAACGGGTGTGTGTTGTCTCTATTCTCTTCATGAGTGACGGGTGTGTGTTGTCTCTATTCTCTTCATGAGTGACGGGTGTGTTGTCTCTATTCTCTTCATGAGTAATGGGTGTGTGTTGTCTCTATTCTCTTCATGAGTAACGGGTGTGTGTTGTCTCTATTCTCTTCATGAGTGACGGGTGTGTGTTGTCTCTATTCTCTTCATGAGTGACGGGTGTGTGTTGTCTCTATTCTCTTCATGAGTGACGGGTGTGTGTTGTCTCTATTCTCTTCATGAGTAACTGGTGTGTGTTGTCTCTATTCTCTTCATGAGTGACGGGTGTGTGTTGTCTCTATTCTCTTCATGAGTAACGGGTGTGTGTTGTCTCTATTCTCTTCATGAGTAACGGGTGTGTGTTGTCTCTATTCTCTTCATGAGTAACAGGTGTGTGTTGTCTCTATTCTCTTCATGAGTGACGGGTGTGTGTTGTCTCTATTCTCTTCATGAGTGACGGGTGTGTGTTGTCTCTATTCTCTTCATGAGTAACGGGTGTGTGTTGTCTCTATTCTCTTCATGAGTAACGGGTGTGTGTTGTCTCTATTCTCTTCATGAGTAACGGGTGTGTGTTGTCTCTATTCTCTTCATGAGTGACGGGTGTGTGTTGTCTCTATTCTCTTCATGAGTAACGGGTGTGTGTTGTCTCTATTCTCTTCATGAGTAACTGGTGTGTGTTGTGTCTATTCTCTTAATGAGTAACGGGTGTGTGTTGTCTCTATTCTCTTCATGAGTAACGGGTGTGTATTGTCTCTATTCTCTTCATGAGTAACTGGTGTGTGTTGTCTCTATTCTCTTAATGAGTAACGGGTGTGTGTTGTCTCTATTCTCTTCATGAGTAACAGGTGTGTGTTGTCTCTATTCTCTTCATGAGTAACGGGTGTGTGTTGTCTCTATTCTCTTCATGAGTAACTGGTGTGTGTTGTCTCTATTCTCTTAATGAGTAACGGGTGTGTGTTGTCTCTATTCTCTTCATGAGTAACAGGTGTGTGTTGTCTCTATTCTCTTCATGAGTGACGGGTGTGTGTTGTCTCTATTCTCTTCATGAGTGACGGGTGTGTGTTGTCTCTATTCTCTTAATGAGTGACGGGTGTGTGTTGTCTCTATTCTCTTCATGAGTGACGGGTGTGTGTTGTCTCTATTCTCTTCATGAGTAACGTGTGTGTGTTGTCTCTATTCTCTTCATGAGTAACGGGTGTGTGTTGTGTCTATTCTCTTAATGAGTAACGGGTGTGTGTTGTCTCTATTCTCTTCATGAGTAACGTGTGTGTGTTGTCTCTATTCTCTTCACGAGTAACGGGTGTGTGTTGTGTCTATTCTCTTAATGAGTAACGGGTGTGTGTTGTGTCTATTCTCTTAATGAGTAACGTGTGTGTGTTGTGTCTATTCTCTTAATGAGTAAGGGGTGTGTGTTGTGTCTATTCTCTTAATGAGTAACGGGTGTGTGTTGTGTCTATTCTCTTAATGAGTAACGGGTGTGTGTTGTGTCTATTCTCTTAATGAGTAACGAGTGTGTGTGGTGTCTCTTCTCTTAATGAGTAAGGGGTGTGTGTTGTGTCTCTTCTCTTAATGAGTAACGGGTGTGTGTTGTGTCTATTCTCTTAATGAGTAATGGGTGTGTGTTGTGTCTATTCTCTTAATGAGTAACGGGTGTGTGTTGTGTCTATTCTCTTAATGAGTGACGGGTGTGTGTTGTCTCTATTCTCTTAATGAGTGACGGGTGTGTGTTGTGTCTATTCTCTTAATGAGTAACGGGTGTGTGTTGTGTCTATTCTCTTAATGAGTAACGGGTGTGTGTTGTGTCTATTCTCTTAATGAGTAACGGGTGTGTGTTGTGTCTATTCTCTTAATGAGTAACGGGTGTGTGTTGTGTCTATTCTCTTAATGAGTAATGGGTGTGTGTTGTGTCTATTCTCTTAATGAGTGACGGGTGTGTGTTGTGTCTATTCTCTTAATGAGTAACGGGTGTGTGTTGTCTCTATTCTCTTAATGAGTGACGGGTGTGTGTTGTGTCTATTCTCTTAATGAGTAACGGGTGTGTGTTGTCTCTATTCTCTTAATGAGTGACGGGTGTGTGTTGTGTCTATTCTCTTAATGAGTAACGGGTGTGTGTTGTCTCTATTCTCTTAATGAGTGACGGGTGTGTGTTGTGTCTATTCTCTTAATGAGTAACGGGTGTGTGTTGTCTCTATTCTCTTAATGAGTGACGGGTGTGTGTTGTGTCTATTCTCTTCATGAGTAACGGGTGTGTTTTGTCTCTATTCTCTTAATGAGTGACGGGTGTGTGTTGTCTCTATTCTCTTCATGAGTAACGGGTGTGTGTTGTCTCTATTCTCTTCATGAGTAACGGGTGTGTGTTGTCTCTATTCTCTTCATGAGTAACGGGTGTGTGTTGTCTCTATTCTCTTCATGAGTAACTGGTGTGTGTTGTCTCTATTCTCTTCATGAGTAACGGGTGTGTGTTGTCTCTATTCTCATTCTCTTCATGAGTAATGGGTGTGTGTTGTCTCTATTCCCTTCATGAGTAACGGGTGTGTGTTGTCTCTATTCTCTTAATGAGTGACGGGTTTGTGTTGTCTCTATTCTCTTCATGAGTAACGGGTGTGTGTTGTCTCTATTCTCATTCTCTTCATGAGTAATGGGTGTGTGTTGTCTCTATTCTCTTCATGAGTAATGGGTGTGTGTTGTCTCTATTCTCTTCATGAGTGACGGGTGTGTGTTGTCTCTATTCTCTTAATGAGTGACGGGTGTGTGTTGTGTCTATTCTCTTAATGAGTAACGGGTGTGTGTTGTCTCTATTCTCTTCATGAGTAACGGGTGTGTGTTGTCTCTATTCTCTTCATGAGTGACGGGTGTGTGTTGTCTCTATTCTCTTCATGAGTAACGGGTGTGTGTTGTCTCTATTCTCTTCATGAGTAACGGGTGTGTGTTGTCTCTATTCTCTTCATGAGTAACGGGTGTGTGTTGTCTCTATTCTCTTCATGAGTGACGGGTGTGTGTTGTCTCTATTCTCTTCATGAGTAACGGGTGTGTGTTGTCTCTATTCTCTTCATGAGTAACGGGTGTGTGTTGTCTCTATTCTCATTCTCTTCATGAGTAACGGGTGTGTGTTGTCTCTATTCTCTTCATGAGTAACTGGTGTGTGTTGTCTCTATTCTCTTCATGAGTGACGGGTGTGTGTTGTCTCTATTCTCTTCATGAGTAACGGGTGTGTGTTGTCTCTATTCTCTTCATGAGTAACTGGTGTGTGTTGTCTCTATTCTCTTCATGAGTAACGGGTGTGTGTTGTCTCTATTCTCTTCATGAGTAACTGGTGTGTGTTGTCTCTATTCTCTTCATGAGTAACGGGTGTGTTTTGGGCGTAACGTGAAATAAACCAGAGTCTCGTCTCCCATTCTCTTTAAAAGCCAGTTGCACTCGCATGGCGGATTCACTATTTACTTGGAGGAATTAGCAAGCGGAAAAACGGAACGCTTCACTAGCGAGGAAACGGATCTGCGTGTGAGAGGTTAAAGCTGTGTGTGTGTGTGAGTGAGAGAGAGAGGTTAAAGATCAAGCAGACAATCTACGGGACAAGCCGGATTTCACTATATCTTTGTGTTCACAAAATTAATCTTTTACATTGTAATGCTTTTATTTTTAATATTTGGCTTCTTTGTGTGTTGCTGCGCATCCCTGTGTGTGTAAAAAGCAGAGTGTGTGTGTGTGTAATAAGCAGACAGTGTGTGTGTGTGTGTTTTAGGACATTACTAATGCGCTCTTTAAATAACAAATAAACCCTGCGTTGACTGTAGAGCAGGTTCAGTTGGTTCAGGTTCTATTTCAGTTCCTCAAAACCGCAACGCTCCATCAATGCTCCTGAACACACACTCGTTCTCAGACCAGCCGCCCATGGACACACAGATGGGCGCAAATGCGTTCGCTATTCAAACAACGTGTCGCAGGACGTGAAAATGAAAACTGTGTCAGATTGAAACTAGCAAAACACACTTGCGTCAACAAACACGGCATGACTTAGCAACCGATGTCTGGCAAATCTCAATAAACAACACTTGATTAGAGTCCAAATGAGATTTTTGTTGGTTTTGATTGTTCTGAACAGTCGGTAACTCTTAACAATGAATCAAACTCTAACATTGACCCAATTAACCTCTGTGGAACGAATCAACAGACTTTGTTGCATTATTTTCCTGTTATCACTGTAAAAATGCTTTGAAACAATCTGTATTGTAAAAAGCGCTGTATTAATAAAGGCTTGACATTTACACAGCTCAAAGCCTTCACAAAGACACTAGATTGGGTTCACACTCATTTCAGTGGTTTGTCTAGACATTGAACCCAGACTGCAATCCCTTCTCCAAACCTCAACGTCCATCCATTCATTTACAGTAATGCATTCATTAATAGTTATACATCCAACCAAGCGTTCCCATCCATGAGGGAATTCCTGCGTACCTGCGCTCCCAGATCGGACACCATCACGACGGTGTTTCTCACCAACGACACCATCAGGTTGGAGAAAGCCATGTTGAGCAGGATCACATCTGAGCTCCTGACGCCTCCCGTGTCCCGGAGAAGGCTTTGGCCGACCACTCCGATGACCGTGGTGTTCCCAGCATTCCCCAGCAGGACCAGAAGCACGTAGAGCGTGAAGTAGAACGGAGACGAAGAGATGCGCTGACCGAGGCTTGAGGGTTTTCTTTGAGGCGTCATGTTCTTCAAACGTCTTCAGACTTCAATCATAAATGGAGCGTCTCTCAGAAAGTCTCAGTGATGTTGTATTTTCTCCATGCCAGCTCCTTCCTCTCCTCCCACCGGCCGCAAGCCCCTTTTATGGATCATGGTTACCAAATAAATCCCCACATCCGCCGAATCCGGTCCTGCTGTCATAGAGAAGATACAGTGAGTGGCAGGTGAGATTCCACCAGAGATATGGATGTTTTGGGATACATGAGCTGAACTTGCATCTTCACACTCGAGGGATTTACTATCCCCATCAGGCTAATTAAATGCGTACTAGTTAGCAGCCTAATTCATTAGTAAACCCACCACTATTCCACCGAGTGTGGGTCCAAGAAAAGCCAAAGCTGTGATTTAACATCTTTAGTTCTTCGTACTTTCTAGAAAGGATCCTCTCGACACACAATGTGTGTCTCATACATGTATGCTACAGAGTACATTGTGTAAATTACGCGTCTTCTTCATAAAGTATAGATTTTCACATTTTCATCTATCTATCACACAATCATGCCAATTATGATGATGCTTCCATTTTATTTCAACTCTTTTCAGAAGGAGACCAGAATCCCTCGATCCCAAACACATCAATGTCTGTCTTTGCACTGCTAGTGCTTGTGCGTCCAGGGAAAGACACACCATGACCTCTGACCTGGAAGACATAAAAAGAGAGATCTGAATCTGAGAGAAGGACGTTTCAACACGTTTATTTTCATATTAAACGCTGCAACAATCTGTTATCATTAAATACTACCATGCCAATTTGTATTACCTCCAAATATATTACATTATATATGCCGCAACTATGGAAGCCCATTTCCCACACTTAAGAAAAAAATTCATTATGACATGTATGTAGTCATAATTATGCTACAATTTTCTTTTGTCATAATCATTTGTTAACAAACAAGTATTCATTACTTCAATGAGATCATTGTTTCTGCCTTAAATAATTACATTGTTTAAATTTATACAATTTGGGCTAACTGTGATTTGTAAATGTACATTTCTGAAATGCATAACTTAGTCAGTCTCCTCTGATAACAGATCTCTGTAAATTGTAATGTGGACTCATGCATTTTCTGTAAAGCTGCTTTGAAACGATATTGTGAAAAGTGCAAATAAATGTGATTTGAATTGAATGTTTAGGCCTATGAGATGAAAAGTCAAAATTATGACATACTAAATCGAAATTGAGACATTGAAGTAATGATTTCGAAATTTTAATCTTATAATTATCATAATTTTGATTTACAAAAGCGTGTTTCTTTTCACATGGCATAAATGGGCTTCCCTCATGCGTCTCTACAGAAGGTAATTGGTTTGGTGAATGGATGGATGGATAATACATATTTTCTATAGCCTACTGATTGCGAAGTTGTGTAAATAGGAAATAAGTAAACGTGTTGATGCGCGCTCTTAATTTGAAGAATGAAGCGCGCTCCACAGAAAGCGCGCGAGGGTGGCTTGTAAAACGGCGCGCGCCCTTTAAACTGCTGCGAACACACGGACGGTATATGATTCTTCAATGATCCAAAAGTTTTCAAAGTAAAATAATACTAATAAAATGGTCTTGATTTGATAGAGATTGTATCAGTCGTTATAATTTGTTTAGTCAGAAATGGATCTGTCAATATTTACCTCAGAGAGCGCTGGAGAATCTCCCGCCTGTAGGCCTACACGTCAGATTCAGAGTGATGAGGTAAACACGACGGTGAACACCACACATAGATGCATGGTGTTTTCTTTGTCAGGTTTAATACGGAATCTCTTCTTCTCATAATGTAAAATAGGAGCAAATGCATTTCAGTCAGACGTGTGAAATGAATAGATTCCAAAATGAAGCATAAAATAATGACACTGAGGTATTCATATTTAATTTCAAGGTTCATACTTCAACATCTCAGTTATCTGGTTAAGAATAATCAGTTAAATCAATCTTGTGGAAACGATGTGTGATGATGTTGTTTTACGATCGCTAGGTGGCAGTAGACACATATCAGAGATGATAATAACACAACTCAAGACTGCTGTCAGTTTGACTCAACACAGATCTGACACAGGGATAACTCAGTGTACAAGAAGAGCTAGATTCTTACGTGTTCCTGTTTAAGTCCTCCATCTTGTATGCTGGTTGGCTCGATTTTGAAGACTCTGCCATCTAAAAAATCATGTGTTAAATATCCAAAGCAATCTGGTGGGGAACATGCTGGGTCATAATAACTGGGTTGCTCAGTTAACCCAACAGTCTGGTTTACATGTTTAACCCAAATGATAACTTGGAAAAAAGGCAAGGCGCTGGAGTCTGTTGCAACTTGCAAGATAACTGTTTTATGGCATGAACTGGCGTTAGTGTGCAAAATAAAAACACAATCCGTGAATAAAGAAACAGGTTTACCTTGTGTCATACTCCCTGTCGGACATCGGCCCTTCTCCTGTGAAGAGATGTTCCGTTAAATCACTCCCATTATAATCATGAAGCTGCCCACAGAGCAAACCCTTTGTGGATCATAACACAAGTGATCTAGTGTATGTCTGCACTCGTGCGAAGCCCTGGCAGACACGGAAAAGAAAGTTATAATGTGAGAAATAAAGACGTATCAGTGTCTCTACTAGAATAATAATCTTGAGAGAAACAGTACAAACCTTACATTAATTCAGGGAGATTCCTCACAGGAAATTTTCTCTCAGGACAAATTAAATTCCTTTTTATTTAGTCATATTTAATATTTTCTTTAATACTTACTCCTCTTATTATTATTATATGATATGTAGTATTTTGTAGTAATGAACCTTATTGTAAAGTGTTACCTACTTATTTGTAAGAAAGTGTCTGCTGAATTAATAAATGTAAAGGAAATGCAATGCATTAAATAACTACTTCCTTAAACTCAATGCATCCTCTTTGATCGGTCAATTCAAACTCAATTCAAATTCAGGAATCGGCATTTTCAAATGGAATTTGAATGGCACAGAGTCTTCGTTTCTGAGTAAGTACATGCAACTTTATTAAAAATAAATAATGTGACACACTCTTGTGATAACATGTCTTTAAATCCTGTCCACAGAGAGCTGTCTGTCAGACTATACGTGACAGGACTGACTTCACAAAGGCCCGGAGTCTGCGGTGTCCCACGGCGAGCACGAGCGGCGAGATCGCGATGAAGGTGATGTTAGCGATGCGAGCCACGATTAGCAGGAACTGCGTGGAAGGTCCGCGGTTATAGTTGAAGTAGTTCACCGAGATGATGCTGCCGCCCCAAGATGAAATAAAGAGGACATTGAGCGCAAAAATCACCTGAGCAAACATATAAAGAAGATTATTCTGTGATATTGAATTAAAAACAGCCTGACCCCTAACTCCACTTTCTTGCAGAAACGCTTCTGTTACTCTCTGGAGAACCGAAAACAGGAACGAACTTGCTCTCGGCTCCCACGGGACGGTGAACCTACACTTCCCACAGGATTGTGGCCATCAGTGAAGATCATTAGTTCAAGAAATGACATATTCATGGTATAATTAAAGCTTGGGTCTGGGACTGCTTTGCTTAGTAGGTCTTTTGTTGGTCCTGGAACCTGGTTCCTATCAACCAATTGGAATTTTAAACTTGAGGGAACCAATGAAATTCAAATTGGCCTTTTCGTTCATGTAACGTTCAGGTCATGTGTATGCTAGTGTCCCAATAAAAAAAGTACTTTATTTTCATTAGACATTTAAAATCTCTGCTGAGAACACGAACCACAACTATTGACGACATCACATTTCACTGGGGGGCGTATCCATTTTTTAAAATCCAGTAAGTGTTTAAATCCAGCTTTTAATGTTGTTTATGTGTCTATGTGGTGTTTTTAATATGCTTTAAGACACATGTGTAAGTTCATAAGTCGACAGCATTGCTGAGTATTTTCTGCTTAAAACTGCAGTGAACCAAAGACAGTCTCAAAAACACGGTGTGAAATCGCTGTCACAAACGACCTTGTAACCAATCAGATCAACGTGTGATCGTCAACCAGAGTGAGTGAGTGAGTGGAGGCGGGGCTCATTTGCATATTCATAGACCGCAGATACTAAATGAGGCAAGGGTGTCGAGTTACATTCAAGATATTTTAAGGCATGCATTTTTTTTTTCAAGGGAAAAAATGTCATTTTGGTGATCAAAGATGAGTTTTAAGGGATAAAACTATGGACTACAAGGGGATTCACTGAACATTTCTGAGTGTGTTTGCTGAGTAATATAACTTTCTAAGAGAACTTCAACCATGATAATATAATAGAGATATTGGACTGGCATGAAAAGCATAGCGTTGGATCTTTTTTTAGATAATAACAACTTGTGTGTGATTCTGGAACGTCCTATTCGGCATATTGTGCACATGTGATCTGATCTTCCAGCAATTGTTGAAAATAAAGGTACGACCCACAGTAGGGTTAGATATAAACACTAAGAGTTGGGATAAGATCATCTCACCTTAGCCGCGCGCCGCTCCGCAGGGATCCCGGTGACGGCCGGCGCGTCCCGATTCTTGTTGGCTGCTCTTCTTTTTCGTCCGTGTGTGTACAGCGTTAACAAGGAGCCCACGTTAGTGCCGGTCATCAGGAAGATGGGAATGGATTCGTGGATCACCATGGAGGAGGTGGCGAAGGCCAGGCCGCTGTAGGCCGACGGAAAGTCCCAGATGCATCCCAGCAGCGGCCGAGTGGTGCTGCTCACCAACATCAGCGTCTGAGGAGGGGTCAGAGGTCAGGGAGAGTTCACCCAAAAATTAAAATTAGCCCAGCTTTACTTGCCCTCAAGTCATCCTAGGTGTATATGACACTCTTCTTTCAGACGAACACAATCAGAGTTATACTAAAAAATGTCCTGGCTCTTCCAAGCTTTATAATGGTAGTGAATTGTTGTTTCTATTTTGAAGTCCATAAAAGTGCATCTGTCCATCATAAAAGTGCATCTCTCCATCAAAAAGTGCATCTATCATCATAAAAGTAAATGTGCATCCATCCATCATAAAAGTGCATCTGTCCATCATAAAAGTGCATCTCTCCATCATAAAAGTGCATCTGTCCATCATAAAAGTGCATCTATCCATCATAAAAGTGCATCTCTCCATCATAAAAGTGCATCTATCCATCATAAAAGTGCATCTATCCATCATAAAAGTGCATCTGTCCATCATAAAAGTGCATCTGTCCATCATAAAAGTGCTCTACACGGCTCCAGGGGTATAATAAATGCCTGAAGCGAAGCCATGAAAAATATGTTTAACACGTTACAAAGTAAAATAACTAGCTTCCAGCCAAACAAACATACACAGTCTCTACTTACCCCTAAAGCGCAACTTACCGGTACGCAACTCATGGCGTCAGAAGTAGCGTGGAGTAGCGTAAATATCAGGAGTACGTCGAATTACTCGCAGAAGTTGCGCTTAGACGCAAGTGGAATCTGTATCTTCGTTTGGCTGGAAGCTAGTTATTTTACTTTTCATTTTAACAGCCATTCACTGCCATTATAAAGTTTGGAATTTAACATTTTTATAACGTATTCGTCTGAAAGATAAATGTCATATACACCTAGGATGACTTGAGGGTGAGTAAATCATGAGTTAATTTTCATTTTTGGGTGTGTGTTTCCTTTAACCGAAAGGACACACACAAGTTAAATAAAGCCCGTTGACCAATAAACCGACAGACTGACCTCGGTGGAGTTCTCGTCTCCGTTCTTGGAGAAGATGAAGGCTGGGATGGAGTAGATCAGATTGAGGCTCCAGACGAGGCACAAGCTGAATACAAGGGATTTGGGGGGTCCGGGGTGGCCGTGCACGTTCGTGACGGCCGGGGTGATCCGACGCAGCGTCTGGAAGTGGAACGCACTCAGAAAGAACGTCGACCAAACATTTGCAGCGCGGAGCCAAACCCAGATGCCCATCATGAAGCGACACCAGTTTTTATTGAGGAAAACCTGTGAGGAAATCAAACGCACAACAATATAAAACTCGCAGCAGACAATGCTCTCCTTCACCCAGGTAAGACTACAACATTTTTGGACATATGAATAAAGGGTTGAACCCGAAAACGTTGTGCACATTTTGCACTTTATTTGTGGCTCCTGTGAGCTTTTGGCCTATTTTCATGTGTGGATCTTTTTTCTGATTTTTGAGTTCTTTAGGATCTATGCACCTCAAGAAGTTATTACATTCATCTTTTTGGGACTATTGTTTTGGCGCTACGCCTTTCCATCCCCTTGACATGAACATACGAGAATTAAATTTGAACATTGATTTGGACACACACCCTTTTACAATCATTTAGTTTTAAAGCTAGCGTTTATCTGGACAATAGCTGTTTTTTAGATCTGCTGTAAAGCCAAAACAATCTCTGCTACTGTAATCTGCTGTTATCACTGTAAAGCTGCTTTGAAACAATCTATATTGTTAAATGCGCTGTATAAATGATGGTGACTTGACTTAGCGCTTTTTTAACACCGAACCAGCAACTGACATTATATCAAACATTTCCAACAATCCCACTCCCGTAGCTCTTCCATACCTCCACTCCCATGTCGGAGATCACCAGGAGAGTGTTTCTGGCCAACGACACCATCAGGTTGGAGAAAGCCATGTTGACCAGGATCACATCTGAGCTTCGGATGACTCCCGTGTCCCGGAGAAGCCCTTCTCCGACCACTCCGATGACCACGGTGTTCCCAGCGTTCCCCAGCATCACCAGAATGATGTATACGGCGATGTAGAGCTCAGACACCGGCGTGCGCTGAGAGGCTTTTCCTTGAGCCGCCATGTTTCACCTGAAAACTGGACAATCCAGTGATCAAAGTGCTCGAGAATTTTTCAGTATTTATGAGGATTCTCTGGGTGATGTCTCGGTGACCTCATCACCACATATATACCAACCCAACCCAACCCAACCCTGGTCCTGCTGGTGCAGGAGAAGATACCATGAGGGGCCGGTGAGATTCCACCAGAGATGCATATGCATTGAGGCCATTCCCATCAGGCTAATTAAACTCGCACTAGTTAGCAGCCTAATTCATTAGTAAGCCCACCACGATCCCACAGGGCTTAATATCAACGGTCCAAATAAACTCTTCACTGTTTAGCCATGAATAGCTGATGATACTTCAACAAGATTTTTATGTAAAAAATAAAATTATTTATTTATTTTTTACAGAAGATCATATTACTATCTTTATTGTGTGGAGGATTGGGAGGAGAGTGGGGGGACGAGAGAAAGGTAACACTTTACCATAAGCTTCATTAGTTAATGCATTATGCAATGCATTTGTTATTATATTTGTTAATGTTAGTTAATAAAATACAACTGTTCATTGTTTGTTCATGTTAGTTCATAGTGCATTAACTAATGTTAACAAGATTTTAATAAAGTATTAATACATTTTGAAATTAACAGTAATAAATGCTGTATAAGTGCAGTTCATTATTAGTTCATGCCAAGTTATTTGGACCAATGAACCTCATTGTAAAGTATTACCAGTAAAAGATGTTAAATTACTGAACACCCTAAAACACTCAACAGCCCAAAGGACATACAGTATATTTCAAATTATAAGGTCTTTCTTTTCTCTACCTCTTTTCTTTCTTTCGTCTGTCCTTATATTGTTATTTTTTCTGTTTCGTTTTTATTTGTCGGTATGTGTATTTTGTAAAATTTCAGTATGTATTCCTGCAATAAAAAAACCCCAAAACATTTTAAACACACACAGTCACACAGTTATTAAAGTTCTCCCATTTTATTTAAACTCTAATGCAAACTGTGACTAGATTTCTCTCTCAGAGAATACACAATACTTTTTTCAAGGCAGTTAAGATCCATTCAAGCGACTCCAGATGATTGGTCAGTTTTAGGCCACTCCCCCCCACACCTGATGACATCATCTCCTGCGAGATGAACGATTTGTCCGCTCGCGTTCCCTCTGTCGGTGTCTGTAGGAGTGTGTGTGTTCGGGAAAAACAGACAGCGATGGAGAGGACTCGCTGCGACTGCGCCTGGAAGACAGACAGGTGAAACTATTCTGTTAACTTTCTATTTAAAACTATTTAATTTAATATTCAACAATATTAATGCTCTGCCTGCATTAACAACATTATACAAGAACTGAGCTGGACGATGACATCACGCTTTTCTCCAGAGCGGCTATATATATATAGAATTGAACTAAAGTAATAACTTTTTTACAAAAGAAATGAACCATCACTGAGCTTACTTAAGCTGGACTGACGCTATTTTCTTCTGGAAACAAACTTTGTTGCATTATTTTCCTGTTATCTCTGTAAAGCTGCTTTGAAACACTGTATTGTAAGAGACACTGTATAAATGAAGCTGGCGTGTCTATTCCGTCAGGTTATATATATCCAGGTGCTATAGCTGAGGGTTACCTGCGTCTGGGAGGAGACGGGATCCAGCGAGTGTTTCGACGTTCATCACTGCGACTCACTCGCTTCCTACTGAGAGAGAACCGTGAAACAACATCTAATATCACAAATATCTAATATCACTAATATCACTCTTGTAAAGTCGTGTAGCTCACCGCTCCCAGCACGTGATCTTTCCACAGGCGTTTTTGAGGGCGAGATGCGACAGCGGAGATTCGTGGTTCTTCTGGTTTTCTGCAGGAGTCGCTGAGAATGTACAGCAGAAACATATATACATTTACTCCGTATATATACAGTCAAACCAAAAATTATTCAGACACCAGATATAACTTTTAATATTATTTTACTTGTGTGTGAAGGACACTATAGTTCATTTATGTAAGTGAGGAGAGCAAAATAAAGTAAACTGTGATATTATACACAAATATTCTTCATACAGTGACTACCAGTAAAAATAATGAGTATCCAGACACTTTGAGCTGATCATGTTTTCTTCAGTGTTTTTCTGTAACTGCTGATGCTCTTTTTACACACAGACTGAACAACATGAAGCATTGCTTGCTCACTGGTGGAGCTAAACTGGTATTATCTAATTGTGTAGTTAAATTTACCAGCTGACAGATATTCATCATAATTCATGTGTGAGAGTCTAACAGAAGGACGGACAAAACCTGTGAAATATCAAGTTCTGGTCATATTTATTACCATTTTCTAAACTATAGCGAATAAACTGTGATAATGTGAGAAATGTTGAAGATGTCTGAATACACTTTGGTTTGAGTGTATATGAGCGCACCATGTTTAGACGCAGGAGAGAAACTGGCCGCCGGCTCGTGTGTTGCGAACGCTTTTCCTCCGGGTTTGCTCGCCAACTTTAAACGCGTTTCCTCCACCTGAAGCTGAAGAGCCGTCAGCGAATCACACTGCAGTGTGTACAGCCGCAGAATACAACAGCTGATCTCAATCAGGTCCTCTTCTGACACCCCGAACAATAAGAACCAGGGCGGCTGCTCAGGCAGAGGGATCTGACAATGTTTAAAAAACGTTCAAAAAGGAGTAGTTAACTTCAGAATTAAAATCTCCTGATAATTTACTCTCCCGCACGTCATCCAAGATGTGCATGTCTTTCTAGTGGAAAAGAAATGAACGTTTTTGAGGAAAACGCTCCAGGATTTCCTCCATATAGTGACTTCAATGGGGTCCAACAAATGCTGTGATGAGACACATTACATAATCACCTTGAAAGGTCACGCGTGTTCCGGGTCAGAAATGTCGAGTAGAGAGAAAAACTTCAACTCATTTTCTCCTCCAACTTTAAAATCGTCCAACATCATTGTTTTACCTCTTATTTATAAAAAAAATAATAAAAAAAAGGTGTTTGACTTGATCTTTGCACATTCTCCTTGTAAACACTGGGTCGGTTCAACCGCCTACGTCACGCGTGACCTTTCAACCTGATGACGTAATGTGTGGCGCATCACAGCTCATGCAAGACCAGTATGAAGACACTATATGGAGGAAACCCTGGAGCGTTTTCCTCAAAAACCTTCATTTCTGTTCCACTGAAGAAAGAAAGACATGAACATCTTGGATGACGTGAGGAGAGTAAATTATCAGGAGATTTTAATTCTGAAGTGAACGACTCCTTTAACGGGAACGTTAGCAAAATATTCTTAGAACTTTTTAGAAATTTTTGTTACATGCTATGTATGTGAAGGTCAGGTTTAATGGAGGAGTTAAAAGACATAAAATTATCTAAATAATACAACGTCAGTAGAAACATGTGATTCACCTGTAATACTCTTGCAGAAAGAAAGATACACGCACATGCAACTGTTTCAGCACTAAATCTCAAAAACACATCAGTCCTCAAGCTGTCGTTCATGTAGTTCCTGGAGGAACACAGATGGAGCGTTATAACAAAAGTGAGTGTTTTCAACACAATGTTTAGTTCAGGACCTCACCAGGCTATCTGAAGAAGTCTGGTGTTCTTCTCACACTCCAGAACCTGAAGATACATCATGATCACCTGCACAGGTAACACAGGATGAGACCAGAACACAAACGCTGCGAAATGTGTCACAATTTTAGAGATCACACAATTTACATCATGTACATCCTAAATTGTAACACTGAAACAAGCATTTTCTGTTAAACTAGTTTAAGCCAAAATGTATTTGTGAATTTGTTATTATGTGCACTAGAAAACACTATACAAGAAAAGTTGCGTCTTTCGCACAGTTGAGCAATAAGCGGAATAAAAATAGTATAGCCCAACATTTACTGTTCATTATTTCGTTAATGCAGCATGTTCTCATAAACCTTTCAAAGTGTCGTCCAATGACTACACAGATGAGTAAAGAAATAACGAACATTAAAGGCCCAGTATACTTCGTGTTTCGGTTCCACTCCGTCGCGCACACAGTGCTATTCTCCCAGTGGACGAAGGTGACGACACATTACGAAAATGACATCACATGCACTGTCCGTAAGATGAAGCGGAATGCTTCGGCCTGAACTTGCGCGAAAAGTATGTTTCCCGCCTGAAATGCGCCAAACGAGCGTGTAAAGACCTTGTGTGGGTTTTTGACGTGTACGCAGAAGCCGAGCTCCTTCAGCACGCGCCGCTCCGCTTTGATCACGTGACTCTTGCGGCTGACGTAGCCGTCGTCCAACAGCAGGAGGCAGAAAGGCCTGACGGAGACAGCGAATGTCAGAACTCGCTCCAGACTCACGCTGATACGCTGTAACGCTGGTTACCTGTTTCCCGCGGCGTGCTTGAGGCGGTGGAAGACGTTCAGGACGTCCCTCGCCCGCTGCGGCTCCTCCTCGATCTTAGACGCGAGCTGAAGACACGCCACGGCGACCGTCTGCGGCATCATCAAGAGAGGGTTAAAGGTCATGCGTGAGAGAGGCTGACAGCTAGTCTTGAGATGGCTCACCTCCGCGCAGTGTCTCACGAATGATTTACAGTAGAAGAACCGATGGAACAGGATCTGGGCCGTTGCCATGGCGACCTGACAAAACATAGTAAAACATCCAAGCAACTGTGTTTTCATGCTAATGTGGGATGTGTAATATCAAACTAGCATTGAAATCAGCGACAAACTGATATATTAGCCAGGCTTATTTAGAACTCATACAGGCCGGTTGCATAAACCTCTAAGGCTGCTCAAGTTAGACATCACATTTTTTTCTTTAAGACTGTCCTTAGCTTTTTTAAATCAGTTACATAAAAATGTAGATTATCTAATTTGATGCCGAAAACTAACTGACTAATATAAGGACTCGGAGTGGTTTCGACACAGCTTTTGTCTTAACATAATGGCATGTTTATGCAACCGGCCCCAGTTACGTTACTTTTCATATTCAAATCAAGGACTAAGTTGTAAAACTAGTCTAAGACGTTTCAGCAACCAGCTACTGAAATGTACCCTATATGCTTAGAGAAACAATTACATCTGGTCTTAGTCTGGCCAGGTTTAGACCCGCTAACAAGAACCTAGAGCCCCTCTAAATCCGAACTAGACCGGTTTGGCCAATCTGCAGGGATGCCAGATGCCAGCAAGGTTTTCCAGCCCCAAACCTCGTCAAAACCCGCAAGATTATTTTGCGGGGGGGGGGGGGGGGGGGGGTATTTTCTCGTTTAAACACATTGAAATCATCAACAAGCTTTAAAATAACCCATTGGTCGGTGTACTTTTGCGTCCATTCGTTTTTCCTTTTTTAACCCGTGATTGAAAAATGAAAAATGAGCGCTTGTTGTATTTTTAAAACGCAAAGTTTAACACCAAAATTTGAATTTGAACTGTAGGCCTATACACCAAATGCTGCGCAAAAATATATATAGCCTATATATACTGACGTATTTTCAGATTTTTGTATGTGACTTTTTGCCCCTTTATTAAACATTTAAAATATTCACAAATGAATTCGGACAAAATGGTTTTCTAAGGCTAAACACTATATTTCTAAGGCTATAGATGATTTATAGGCTATTAATAATAAATATTTCTGAAAAAGTAACGAGGCATTTTAATTGTTTATTAATAAACTAGTATAGTTTTCGGCTGGAAACATACATCTCCGCTGTAAAGCAGATGCGCCTTTAGATAAGAAATTCATATGGATTACATAATCAGACTGTATTTGCTTTCGATTCGAATTTGTTCGTTTAAAAGTGGACATTTCAAGCTTTAGCCTACATAGGCTGTATTTAGGCTACATTTGCGTATTACATGCCATAAAGTGCGTATCATATGCACGGGAAAACTGCGTATCATATACACGCAAAAACTATTTTTGGCGTATAAATGGCGCGAGAAATAACATTCGTTCTATTGATACGCACTTTCATGAGATCGGGCTGAAACAGCTGGCCTGGTTGAATCAGCCGGCACAGACAAATCCGCGAGTAGCTACATTACAGCCTATAAGGCTTAAACTGAGGAGACGAATTTCCAAACCGTTCCCTTTCAAGGCGGTCACTTCGACATTTACGTCGATGACGTAGTATATGAACTCCTCCCCTTCTTCACTTCTGCTGAAATCTTATGGGCTAACGCCAGCTGGAGACAGCTGGCCAATTGACGCAAAATATGCAAATACTGACAAGCGCTGGCAGTATAAATTGCATACGCTTCGTTAATTGCATCAGAATCCTTTTCTTCACGTTCAAATCGACGTGTGCTATTCGAATTGGAAAATATCTACTTACTCGCCATCGTTGAAGGTGCATCTAAAGATACCTCACTGTCTTTGGCATCCGATGGCATCCATCTGCAACTTGTGCTCGGAGCCGATTGTGGCGCCCGACACCCACCTGTTCTGTGTCGCCTGCATGGGCCTGGCCCACGCCGAGACGGCCCTGTCAGACGACCTCACGTGCGCCCACTGCGCGGACATGCCAGTGCGCGCCCTCAAGGCCAGGAGAGAAACGGCTCGAGCAGCTGCAGGGATTGGTCCCACTGCCGCCAGCGAGCCGCTGGTCGACGAGGCTGTAGCCCACGGTTATGTGCGCATGCCACCCATCGAGGAGACCGTCGCCACTCACCTGTGCCCATCGACGTCTGCACTGGGCGCGGACCGCAGCTTGCCGTCCAAGCCCTGCAGGTTCACGGCCCACCAAGCGGATAAGGCGTACGGAGCGGCAGGAGAGGCAGTATCAGCTCTCCACGCCATGGCTATCTTGCAGGTATTCCAGGCGAAGCTGCTTAAGTCCCTGGATGGCTCCATGGGTTTTCTGGTCGTCCTCCACAGACACCTGTGGCTGACACTGTCAGATGTGAAGGATTCCGACCGGAAAACGTTGCTTAATGCTCCCATCACTCCAGCCGGTCTCTTCGGGAACGCGGTGGAGGCTGTCACGGAGCGTTTCTCGGACACCCAGAAACACGCCAAAGCTATGAGCCACGTGATCCCGCGTCGAGCGCCCCCAGCTCAGCAGCGTTCGTGCTCGTCATCAGCTACTCGCCAGCCCCAGAGCTCTGCTAGACAAGCAGCGGCGCCTCGCACCGAGCCGGATGCTCGCGCTTCCCGGGGCAGACAGTGGCCGGGACCCGGGAGAAAGAGCCAGGGCCAGAGAAGGAGCCCACGCCGAGGGAAGGCCAGCGCGCCCCCCTCCGCGTCAAAGCCGTCTTCCTGACGCCAAGAGGAAGAGAGAGCGGGAAGGAGGACCGGCCTCCAAGCACCGTGTTCTTATGCATTGTGTCCCTCATGTTCAGTTGAGCGACGATCGCATATGTGTGAATGTTGCTTGTTCTTCAATAAAAGCATGTATCCCTTCACAAAAGAGCTTTTTCTTCCTCTTGCACCTCACATTGTGTCACCCACCCTCTCACGAGACAGTGCAGGGTCACACTCGATGACTATAATGGCCATCTCATGGGCACGAGATCGCCAGCACCACACTCAGCCCACCGCGAGCCGCACTCCCGCCAGAGTTATCAGCCTCACGGGAGTGCAGCTCCAGTCTAAACACACTGGTGGCGGCTATGACCGCAGTTCGAGCACGCACTCTGAGTCATTTTCTGGGTGCCAGAACGTTCCCGTTCTGAGACAGGAAGTTCTCAGTCTACTCGAGAAAGGAGCGATAGAACCGGTTCCCCCGAACGAGAGGGAGAGCGGTTTCTAAAGCCGCTACTTCGTGGTACCCAAGAGATGGGGGGGTCTCCGTCCGATCCTGGACCTGAGACCCATAAACCGAGCACTTCACAAGCGCGCGTTCAGAATGACAACTGAAGTAAATTCTGGCACAAGTTCGTCCCGGGGATTGGTTTGCTTCAGTGGATTTAAAGGACGCGTACTTTCATATCCAGATAGCAGCGCGCCACAGGCGCTTTCTGAGGTTTGCGTTCGAGGGCACAGCTTATCAGTACTCAGTACTCCCGTTCACATTGGCTCTTGCCCCCCGCACCTTTTCGAAGTGCATGGACGCGGCACATTCTCCCCTCAGGTCGAGCGGAATGCGCATCCTAAATTATCTGGATGATTGGCTGATTCTAGCCCACTCGCGAGAGGTGCTAATCGGTCATGTGGAAATGCTACTTCGTCACCTGGACTCGCTGGGAATGCGTGTAAACGAACAGAAAAGCGTGTTCACACCGAGTCAGACCACAACATTTCTGGGGGTGTGCTTGAACTCAATAACGATGCGCGCCCATCTCTCGAGAGAGCGCATAAAGTCTCTGGCTTTGTCTCTGGACCGTTTCAGACCAGGCAGGTCTGTGCCACTAAAGGAATTTCAGAGGCTGTTAGGTCTGTTGGTAGCAGCCTCCCCAGTGTGTCACCTGGGGCAGCTGCATATGCGCCCGCTTCAAATCTGGTTGAAGCTCCGAGTCCCTCAGTGGGAGTGGTCATCCGGCCTCAGGCGCATCACGGTCACTCACAGCTGCATTCGCACTTTGGTGCCGTGGAAAAACCCGGCGTTATTCAGTTCAGGGGTCCCCATAGGTACTGTGGCGCATCGCACCGCAGTCTTGACGGATGCATCAACCTCAGGCTGGGGAGCGGTGTGCATGGGCGCGACTGCCTCAGGCTTGTGGACGGAGTCGCAGCGGAAGTGGCATATAAACCGCTTGGAATTGAAGGCGGTATCCTTAGCCCTCAAAGCCTTCCGGTCACAGTTAGAGCGTCAGCATGTACTGATTCGGACCGACAACATGTCGGTGGTCTCATACATAAATCGCCAGGGAGGCGTGCGCTCCAGACCCCTATTCGAGCAGGCGGCGAGCCTCCTGCTGTGGGCAGACCGGCACTTTCTATCCGTGAGAGCAGCGCATATTCCCGGTGTTTTGAATTGCGGAGCGGATATGCTCTCGAGGAATGGGATTCCTCAGGGAGAGTGGAGGCTTCACCCGGGATCGGTGCAGATGATCTGGGATCGATTCGGGAGGGCGGAAGTCGATCTGTTCGCCTCGAGCAAGAACACGCACTGCCAGGCGTTCTTCTCGCTGTCTCGTTCCCCCTTGGGACGGACGACCGACGCCTTGACTTCGCGCTGGCCGAGAGCCAGGCTTTACGCCTTTCCTCCAGTGAAGATTCTGCCTACAGTGTTGTGCAAAATCAGGGAGGAGAAAGCATCTGTGATTCTCGTTGCCCCGAACTGGCCAAATCAGCCCTGGTTCGCGGACATGACGGAATTACTAGTGGACTCCCCGTGGGAAATTCCGCTCAGGAGAGACTTGTTATCGCAGGCGAACGGCACGGTATGGCACCCCAACCCCGGGCTGTGGAACCTTCATGTGTGGCCGCTGCGGGGACTCTGAATGAGCGGGACACTCTGCACTCTCGAGCGATGAGCACTATCTCTGAGGCGCGCGCCCCATCCACTAGGCGTTTATATGCTATCACTTTGGCTTATGATTGCCAGGGGGTGGTCTGTCCCCTCAACATTAAGGCTCATTCGACGAGGGCGATCGAATCTTCGTGGGCCTGGTCCAGAGGTATGTCTATAAGGGACTTGTGTCTTGCTGCTGGCTGGTCTTAGAATACATTCGCCATATTTTTTAAATTGGATGTACCTTCTGTTGCATCTCAAGTGCTTTCGGTGAGTTGAGCTTTCAGGTTGTGCATGAATTCTTGGATTTATGTATTGTGCTTATGCAACTGTCGCCGCTTCGCTGCTGACTTGTATTACACTTGCTATTATATCATGTTGTTTCTGCCCTGAATGATTCAGTGCAAGACTTCCCTCTATTTCATTTGCTTGGGATATGCAAATTTTGACAAGGTTTAGAAAGCGCGCTACTGGCTCGCTTCGCCCTTTCAGGAGCTTGTATTTCTAGTAGCACAGCTATTGGATGTGGGTTCAGTCATTCTCGAGTGGGTGGGTTCACTGCTCCACGGCGGGATTTGACACAGTTCCCATACTACGTCATCGACGTAAATGTCGAAGTGACCGCCTTGAAAGGGAACGTCTCCGGTTACTTTCGTAACCTCGGTTCCCTGAAAGGCAGGGAACGAGACATTTACGTCGAACGCCGTGTCGCTTGTTCATTCCAGCGTTCAGTCGTGATTCTGATGCAATTGACGAAGCGTATGCAATTTATACTGCCAGCGCTTGTCAGTATTTGCATATTTTGCGTCAATTGGCCAGCTGTCTCCAGCTGGCGTTAGCCCATAAGATTTCAGCAGAAGTGAAGAAGGGGAGGAGTTCCCATACTACGTCATCGACGTAAATGTCTCGTTCCCTGCCTTTCAGGGAACCGAGGTTACGAAAGTAACCGGAGACGTTTTTTTTTAGTTTTTTTTTCCACAGGTGACTTCCCGGGCTCAGTAGGCAATTATCTAAATGCTCCAAGTCAACGCGAATAAAATTGAGAAATAAAATTTCGTAAAATGGAAAAAAGTTTTGTCACTTATTTGATTTTCAATTAAATATCTAAGCATTGCATAAGGAAAATAAGTCTGTATGTGAATATTGTTTCACCATCTAAAAACGAATAAAAAGAAAGCATGTTTTTAGTTAAAAAAGGAATAAAGAATGAACACAAAAGTACACCGAAGGTAGTGGGAGGGAGTGTCTATTGTGAGTTTAGAGGGCACGTCAGAGACAGAGCTGTAGTGTGTGTGTGTGTGTGTGTGTGTGTGTGTGTGTGTGTGTTTGTGTGTGTGTGAGTGAGTGAGTGAGTGAGTGAGACTACTGCCTGCTGAACAGAGGGTCGCCAAAAGAAGGATCTGAAGTGCCAGTGTTTCGGCTATAAAAACCCGCCGAACTGATCCGAAACCAGCCCAATTTTTATCCACCCGCCCAAACCCATTTTTGCCCGCAAAATAGATTTAAAAACCGCCCAATTGGGCAATCTGGCAACCCAATTTTTTTCTCCACAGAAGGGAATCGTGTTGACAGGTAGTTGCTAGGCAACATAAAACCGGGCGAACCTGAGGCAAAAGGAGCAGAATTCCCGCGTTCTGGATCATCTCACACATCCGGTTTCGTAGCTGCTCCTCCGTGAGCGCGGACAGCCCGTGAGCGCGAGAGGGGCTGCAGTGCACGCGCTCGGGGGGCAACAGGCAGTTCTCCAGCGTGAGCGCGACACCCGAGTAGAGATTTCCCGCGATTATGATCCCGTCACCGGGCAGAATCAGCCTGGTGGCCGCCGCCATTTTGATGTTCACGCGGATTCAGTTCAACACGGTTCACAGCGCCACCTGCAGGCCTGAGGGAGCCAACGCAAATATAAAAACATGAAAAATGTATTATACTCAAATATAGTCAAACCAAAATGTATTCAGACACCATATAAAATTTTTAATTATTTTACTACTGGTTGCAGCAGGACACTACACTATAGCAAAATAAAGACATATTTTACCCAAAAATTCTTCATACAGTGCACAGTAAAGTTATTAAATGTGGGACCCAAAATGATTCGGACACTGAGCTGATCATGTTTTCTTCAGTGTTTTTCTGTAACTGCTGATGCTCTTTTTACACACAGACTGAACAACATGAAGCATTGCTTGCTCACTGGTGGAGCTAAACTGGTATTATCTAATTGTGTAGTTAAATTTACCAGCTGACAGATATTCAACATAATTCATGTGTGAGAGTCTAACAGAAGGACGGACAAAACCAGTGAAATATCAAGTTCTGGTCATATTTTATTACCATTTTCTAAACTATAGCGAATAAACTGTGATAATGTGATAAGATAAACTTTGGTTTGAGTGTATAATAAATAGGATGATCATGAATCCCACAAAAAAGGAGCATTGTATGTATAGTTAATATAGTTATTACTACTACATTAAAACGGACAACTTGGTGTTTACAACCAAACATTTTTAAGAGTATTTTGCTGCGGTTAAGAGAACTTAAACACTGAACATTATCCGCTTATGGTTCTCATTCGGGCATTTATGGGAACATTCTGGGAATCATTGTTGGCTGGGTGTGTGAGTGAGAGCCTATATATGTAACATTAAGAAAATAGTTTAATACATAATAACAAGAAACACAATATACACTAATTCCCTCAAAACATACACAAAATTAGAAGATTAAACATTTACTTAAGTAAACTGTTTAGTTATTTTGGCAGATTATCATTGTAATAAATATTTTATTCAGACGTGTAAAATAATATGAAATAATGACAACACTCATCAAATGGTTTATAAGGTTCTTCTCTTTAATAGTGCAGCTCAACATCTCAGTTATCTGGTTAATGATTATCAGTCAAATCAATCCAGTGATAAGAGTGATGATGTTGTACACTCGCTAGGTGGCAGTAGACGCACATATCAGAGATATTAATAAAAACTCAGATCTGAAACACTGTAAGTGTGTGTGTGTGTGTGTGTGTGTGCAGCAGTGGAGCTTTCAGGTGTCAGGATGGGATTGCATGAGGTTTTCACAACTGTCAATCATATTTTTTTTCAGTTCTCCTCCATTTTCAGTCAGCACTGTGACATACCTGAGGCTTTATATAATGATTCAGAGGAGATTAGCTCATGGTTTAACTCCACTTGCCAAACTGCTATAGACTCTGTGGCTCCATTGAAAACTAGGCAATCTAAAACTAAAGCTGAACCCTGGTTGAATGACACTACCCGTGTTGTCAGACGTGAGTGCCGTAGGGCTGAGCGAAAATGGAAAAAGGATAAACTACATGTATCTTTACAAATGTTAAGGGACTGCTGGCGGCATTATCAAACAAGTTTGAAAGAAACTAAAGGAAATATTTCGCTGAAATTATTCAGTCAAATTGGAACAAGCCTCGTGTTTTGTTTAAGACCATTGACTCAGTTCTTTAATGTACTGATAAGTGTCTGTTTTGATGCCGCCTATGGTGTGTGTGAAAAGTTTTTGCACTTTTTTATTGATAAGGTCACTACCATTAGGGCTCAAATCTCACCTTTGGCTTATGACCCCTCAATCACTGTCCACTGCTCGGGTGTCTTTGACAAGTTTGAACTTGTGACGTTGTCTGTTTTACAGAAGATTGTTAGCCATTTGAAGCCCTCAGGTTCTCCAAATAATACTATCCCTCCTCGACTTTTTAAGGAGGTTGTTCCTACTATAGGGCTATCTACTATAGGTTCCTACTATCTATCCTTGCAGTTTTAAATAGCAGTCTTTCCTCAGGGGTGGTCCCTAAACTTTTTAAACATACAGTAGTGCAACCCTTAATAAAAAAAACCTGGTCTGGATCCTGCAGATCTCGCAAATTTTAGACCGATATCTGAACTATCCTTTCTGTCAAAAATCCTTGAAAAGATAGTTTGCAGTCAATTAATGGTTTTTAATGATATTCTTTTAGCTACTGACTCTGGGGATTGTGTTATTCTTGTGCTTCTTGATCTGACAGCCGCTTTCGACACAGTGGACCATGAAATCCTGATCTCTCGTTTGGAGCGGTGGGTGGGCATCAAGGCCATTGCACTGAAATGGTTCATGTCCTACTTGGAAGGTAGAACTTTCTGTGTCAGCTGTGGAGATTATGTGTCCTCCTCTGCACCTCTGTCTTGTGGGGTTCCACAGGGCTCAATTGTAGGCCCTCTTCTCTTCTCTCTTTATTATGCTCCCGCTTGGTTCCATACTTAGGAAGCATGGTATGTCTTTCCACTGTTATGCAGACGATAGTCAGATCTATGTACCTCTAAAAAAGAATAAAACTGTTGGTCCATTACTTAAATGTCTTGATGATATAAAGGCCTGGATGGCTCTTAACTTTTTAAGACCCTTAAGTTTTAAGGGTCAGTGGGTCCTCTATTGCTCGTCTCCAGATGGTGCAAAACGCTGCTGCACGTCTTTTAACTGGAACACGTAAATACGAGCACATTTCCCCTATTTTATCCTCACACCATTGGCTGCCTATATATCAAAGGATCCATTTTAAGATTCTTTTATTTGTGTTTAAAGGTCTAAATGGTCTTGCCCCACCTTACATCTCTGAGCTGCTACACCTCTATAGGCCCACCCGTTCTCTCAGGTCAGCTGACCAACTGCTCCTAAGTGTGCCTAAAACAAAGCGCAAGCTAAAAGGGTACTGTACAGCACTTTGTGTCCATTTTGGATTTTAAAGTGCTTTATAAATAAATTTTGATTGATTGATTTTTTTTTACATAAATTTGAATTGTTATTTTCATTAGGGTTTTAAAAATTTAAAAATCTAACAAATCCATAACTTTTGAACGGCATAGTTGAGTATGTAATCCAGTTCAGGTTTTACATTTACCTGTAAAGTGTGTGTTACAGTAAGTGTGTGTTTAGTGTGTGCCGTGCAGCAGAGCCCCTCCGGTACACCGGCGACACACACACACACACGGCTGCCGCGGCTCAGATGCGTTAGCTGCATGGACAGTGTGTGTGGTACACCGAGGAAGAGGAGGCGAAGGCTGATCTTCATTCTTCCATCTCACCCAGTAGCCCAGAAGCCCCGCCCCCTGCCAATCAACCTGCACCAGGCCCCGCCCACTGGGGGGGGGGGGTCAACCGGAGGTCAGCGAGCGGCGGGAGAACTGAAACACACATCACTAATCAACACTCTTAATTAGCATAAACAGGAAGCAGGTGAGGTACCTTCAGGTGTGCAGGCTCGGACTGACAGCGCCCTCTGCTGGCCGGAGGAGTGCAGCGCAGTCACAGTGATCAGGTACTCAGTGAGTGGGCGGAGCTCTGGTGGGAGGCGGGGTCACATTAACATATATACACATAAGTGAAAACCTCTTATAGCAATGCAATGCTCTCATCTCTCATTCTAATATTTAACCCTCAAACTAACTCACTTAATTTTGACACATTTCTCAGAAAGCAAGACTTAATATCTTCAGTCATTCTGCTTCTTAAATGTATCTTGATTTAATAATGTTTAGATATTTATGCAGGAAAACGAGACCAAAAATAAGGTATTAACGGTTTTTGTTTTTTTGCAGAGTGGATTGATAACATCTCAGTATTTTAGAATGAAACTACGGAAGCCCTGAACCGCAACTTAAAGTAAATAAAAAATCCGTAAAAAAAAAAATCTAGCATTTTGAGATTAAAGTCGAAACATTTCGCCAATAGGCTACTGCGCCGAAATACACTTTACAGGCGAAAACACTTTTCAGTCTGGATGGCGATCTTTATGAATGAATGAATAAGGCATTTGTCGCTTTCATGTCTACACCCAAAGCGCTTTATAATCATATCAGTGAATCTCCTCAACCACCAGCGGTTATGCAAATATATTATATGTGAGGATATCGCGGGATCCGGCCGAATGACTGGATGCAGAACGATGCAGTGAACATGTCTCCAGCAAGGGTTTACGGTGAAGAGGGACACAGTAGTTCCTGTTAGTGTTCTCTGCCCAGATGGCGAATACAGACGAGCACGAACACACGCTTCGAGTCAACGCGCCTCATAAAGTTTGGACCGGGATCAAACAAATGGTAATGCCATGTTGGTAGATCAGCACCTGTAGAATTTCCTTTGCTGAAATCCCAGATAAAAGTAAAAAGCTACTATAACTGTACGTTCACACCGCCGCCGACTTGAGCGGCAAAGGAGCTCTGGCCGCCGTGTCGAGGACGCTTGTCGAAAAGTACGGCGAGTTGTTGACGCTTTGGACGCTCTGACGTAGCATGGAGAAGAGAAGTGTCACAACATGAAATATAATAAACAGAAAAAACAAGAAATACATTGAAGAAACCTTTTGTAATGACAGCATTTTTATAACCGTTTTGGTCACATTTGGTCGGGGGAAAAAAATTAGCTATTATTATTATTATTATTATTTGCATTAGTGCAATTGGTCAAATCGGTGTTACCGTGAGCAAATGAATTGCATTCCCGCTTAAAACGAGCGTTCGTAAATATTTCAAATAAAAGTTGCGCTCATTTTCAAACGTGTATCACTGGATCATTATGGATAATCGCGGAGTTGTTGTGTTTGCTGCTGCTGTTTTATATTTGCGGAAAAGACGTCAGAGATTTTGGGTTCATGACACCCTCCAGGACCGTTATCAGGAGAGTGTCACCGGCTGGTGCAGCAGCTGCGGCTCGATGGCGACAGGGTTTTCTCGGAACTAATGTTTTAGTAGGAACGAAATATCGTGTGTTTCCCCGGAATCAGCCAGCGCGAAGGACGTATTCCGATTGGTTGCTGGCGTTTTGCCGCGTCATAGCTCATTACCATAAAGTTGAGCTACTTTCAACTTTCTGATTGACGCCCAAAACGCGACGCCGATGGATTTGCCGCTCCTCAGCTGAGAGAAGCAGCTCCCATTGAAAATGTATGACTTCCAGCCGCAAATTATTTGAATATGTTAAGTTTAATTCTGAAAAACTTCAAACTTAATTTTACTCGCCAGGTCAATAAAGAAACAGTAGGGGCCCTATCTTGCACCAGCGTGATTGCCTTTGTACAGCGACGCGTGTATCATTCGTATTTCCCTCCACCGACGCGCGCACACACTAGGGAATGGACTCGCGCTCTCTGCGCGGTTCAGCGCAAAAAAGGAGGCGTGTTCCGGCGCAAACAATCCCTGGTGCTATTCTGCAGTTCCACTGACCAGAAAACCCTAGTCTAGAGTCAGTGGCGCGTTGCGCGTACATTCAGATGCTATTTTAAGCGCGCATGCGTGGCCATAATACAGTGTGAACAACGCGCACACACTGAAGAGGATTCTCTCATCTACAAAGATGCATTTTACTTTTTACAAATGATACATTATTATAAGGAAAAATATTAAAACACGAGGGAAATCATTGTTGTGTCCACGACGATGGGAAAATAGGCATAAAGCTTACACATTTACCCAGATTATTATATGCATGTTTAAACGAAGCTAATCTGGGTGGGTTTGTCCCATCCCCAATGTCACTTCTCTTTCTTTCACGGCCCTGACGAGAGCATCGATCTCCTCGGCTGTGAACCGGTTCTGAAGCGCCTGATAAATGCGCCGTGAAACACGCGCTCCTCGTCCATCATGCTCTTAAAGGGGATGTGAGATGACGCTCTGATTGGTTTATTGCACGTTACACCCAAACCACACTTATGAATAATGAATACTTCAGACCAACCCCTTTTAGATTTGCGTCGAGCGAGAGTCATCTATCCCGCGGTTAAACAGCAACAGCGCCGAGATCCGACAGAGTTACTCGCGCTTTGCGCTTGACACTTGCGTTTCAGATCGTTAAAATAGGGCCCTAAGTGTGTGTGTAAAGTTGCTCTTTCTCTATCATTCCTCACCCAAGAAACCCCGAAAACTAATTAAACTTACAGGTTAATATATTAACGAGAGAAATTAATCACTCTTAGTTAAATTAATAAGACACTCGATGGTCACGCGCTTACCTGAGCCGCGCCTGCGGGTTGGGCCACAGGCACGCGCCCAGCGCCAGGACGAGCCGCAACGGGTCCATTTAAGAAAAGAATTTAACTAAAGCAGGTTTACACACGAACCTGTTAATAAGGACTGTATTTTTTTAACTCATAATTATTTAACTCAATCCACCCAGTCAGGGATTTATCAGTCCCGTTACTCAATAGAGATGTAGACTGAAGCGCGCGCACTGCAGACAGCGCGTGACAGAGACGCAAACATTAAACTGCGCGCCCACACATTAACAAGATGATTAAACACTTCAGGTTGAAAACATACTGTATTACAGAGAGAAAAACATCTATCTGTATATATCTGTCGATCTCTCTATATATCTGTCTGTCTGTCTATCTATCTATATATCTGTCTGTCTATCTATCTATATATC
>CM060637.1:672500-685000 GCA_030578275.1 Meda fulgida
CAACTACACAACTGCACAACTGCACAACTACACAACTGCACAACTACACAACTGCTGTAAGTGGGTCCGTGAGACTTATTCCCCAGCAACCGTCTCGGTTCCCTATAGACCCGATATAGTGCGGCTAGGAAATAACTTGAATATGGTTACATGTCGTTTATGCCAGAATAACTTGCGGCATGTATGATATTCCATCATGTAAGCAAAGTCAACAGCGATTACAAGACGTTTGGTTTCATTTCTTTGTTATGTAATTGATGACTAGTGTATTCCTGGGCTGGTTTAGAAAAACAAGTTACAATGTTACAAAGTTACAAAATGTTATTAGACGTCTTTTAAACGCAAAACTGCTGGCTGATTCCAGAGTCGACTTCATGCTAAACAACCCCTGCAGTGCAGGACTATATAAACACACACACTTACACACACACACATCCGCACATAAATCACACAAATCGGCACTAAACCGCTGGCAAACGGGCCGTTAATCACGGCGGAGAGGAACACATTAAAGAGCTGAACCCTTCGGCTCTAATCAGGATCCGGCTGTCGACGAGACTATTTTCCAGCTGAAGAGCTCGAGCGATAAGAGCGCGAGCGATACGAGCGGGAGAGGTGCATTGTGGGAGAAGAGCAGCTGTGGAGGGTCATTAGCTCATGGGCTCTCGCTGTGGGCGTGCTAATCTCCAAGTGCTAATTAACCACACAGACAGTTCCTGTTCCAGAAACAATGTGTTATTACTCAGTGTTTTTATTTTCTGCTCCAGTACGAGCATCTGAACTCTCTTAAATCAAGACACATTACTGGAGGAGCAAAACAACTGAAGTCTTCTGGAATGAAAAACAGTGTTGGTCTGACCATCTGATTCGCATTTATTTACATATACAGTGCATAAACATATATTTTTTATTCATCAGGATTGAATTTGTTGTACTCAAGGTATTAAGTCAAGGTATTTATTATGAAAATGTGTCACATAATGGAGGTGTTATTGTAAACGCATGTTGATGATGATGCCAGTAACCAAGGTCTTGAGAATTATAAGTGTCTATGATGATATCAGTTCTTCTTCTTCATGGGTGAATGAGACCCTACAGCTCAGAGTAATGAGAGTCACGGGGGTCAGAGAGACGAGGGACGGCACAACAAAACACTCGAACAGATTCAGTCTGATCTGCAGAGAGATGAAAAACACATACAATGAGGAGCTGAGACACGTCTGCAGTCTTTCACTTAAACACACACCTAGCAACCGCATGGCAATGCTTTGAAAACCACCCACAAAACAGTAGCAGCTGCCTAGCAACACGTTTAAAACTACCCAGAACGCCATAGCAACACCCGTGAAACTGGTCAAACGCTATATCAGCTGCATAGCAACACCCTTAAAACTAGCCAGAACACCATAGCAACACCCGTGAAACTGGTCAAACGCTATAGGGGCTGCATAGCAACACCCTTAAAACTAGCCAGAACGCCATAGCAACTCCCGTGAAACTGGCCAAAACACCATATCAGCTGCATAGCAACACCCGTGAAACTGGCCAAAACACTATATCAGCTGCTTAGCAACACCCGTGAAACTGGCCAAAACACCATATCAGCTGCATAGCAACACCCTTAAAACTAGCCAGAACACCATAGCAACACCCGTGAAACTGGTCAAACGCTATAGCAGCTGCATAGCAACACCCTTAAAACTAGCCAGAACGCCATAGCAACTCCCGTGAAACTGGTCAAATGCTATAGCAGCTGCATAGCAACACCCTTGAATCTGGCCAAAACACCACATCAGCTGCATAGCAACACCCTTAAAACTAGCCAGAACGCCATAGCAACACCCGTGAAACTGGCCAAAACACCATATCAGCTGCATAGCAATACCCGTGAAACTGGCCAAAATACCATAACAGCTGCATAGCAACACCCTTAAAACTAGCCAGAACGCCATAGCAACACCCGTGAAACTGGCCAAAACACCATATCAGCTGCATAGCAACACCCGTGAAACTGGCCAAAATACCATATCAGCTGCATAGCAACATCCTTAAAACTAGCCAGAACGCCATAGCAACACCCATGAAACTGGCCAAAACACCATATCAGCTGCATAGCAACACGCGTGAAACTGGCCAAAACACCATATCAGCTGCATAGCAACACCCTTGAATCTGGCCAAAACACAATAGCAGCTGCATAGCAACACCCTTAAAACTGGCCAGAACACAACAATGACTCAAAACATCATAACTGCATAGCAACAGCCATGAAAATGGGCAAAACACCAGTGCAATTGCATAGCAGCAGGGCAGCAGTAGCAGTGGTTCAGTGGTTCATGTGGGTTGTCTACAAACCGGAAGGTTGGTGGTTCAATCCCTGGTTCCACCTGACCAAATGTCGAGGTGTCCATGTAAACACCTAAATGTCACCTAATGTAAACCTCCAAATGTCGTGGTTAGATAGACACCGAACCCCAGCTGTGTGTGCGCGTGTGTGTGTGTGCGTGTGTGTGTGTGCGTGCGAGAGACACCTAGCAACACCCTAGCAACCACTCACAACATCGTTCAGGCACAACTCTCTTTTTTCATTCATGTACAAATCTCTCTCCTCGGTACATACCGATCACCAGTGTTGGGGAAAGTTACTTTACTACCTTTACTACTTTGTGTTACTGTTACTCCCTAAAAAAAGTAACGGATCGAGTTGTTTTTTAAGTAATGTGTTACATCACTTTTGCCTTGCTTTTTGTCACCTGGGCTGGGCTTGCTTGTTTGTGTAAAGTCCCTTTACCTGCAGTGAAGCAGTGAAGTGAAGTGAAGTGAATGATCCGGATCTTACTTTAGCAATAAAAATACAAAAATGAAACACAAATGTGATTTTTTATCTAAAGTCATAGATGCTTAAGTCATAGATAAAAGTGCTTTTTAACATATTGGTATGCAATTCAGATAACTGGAGGTCAGCGACAAAGATATCGGAAAAAAAAAAGAATATTAAATACGTAAAGAATATTTGTGTTATTTAACATTTTCAATTGTTGCAGGTTTGTGTAATTTTCTGAGTCTGCATTTCACTGTGTGTAGTCATACGGAGGAATACTGAATGTGTGTTTGTGCCCGTGAGAAGAGTAAGCGCTCACACTACAATACCCATCATGCACTTGAGGACAGGACAGCTCAGTCAATACATGGGATAACAGTTACTTGTGTTACTTATTTAAAAAAATAGATATTTTGTTTTTATATGTAAAAGTAATGCGATACTTTACTAGTTACTTGAAAAAGTAATCTGATTACATAACTTGCATTACTTGTAATGCGTTCACATGCCGATCACATTCATACCATCTGAGTTTGTCATTTTTTAATGCCACTCTTACCCAGAGACTGTAATAAAGACATTAAGAGACAGAGATGATTCTGTCAACAGCTTTACTGTCATAATGATCATAATTACATTACATCATTATTTTATAATATGACACTGACACTGCTGTGATTCCTGTCACAAATATCCTAACATTCTTAAAGGTGCAGTGTGTAAGTTTAGCGCATCTAGTGGTGAGGTTGTGAATCGCACCCAGCAGAAGTTACGGTGGCCGACAGGAAGTGATGTCGTCGTCTGAGACAGCAGAGAGTAGCAGTTAAACAATGAGGTTTCTTTAAAAAGATGAATTAAGAAATTATGTTTACTTAATTATTCAGTAAAAATGAATATTATTGAGAATATTATTGTGACTTTTTCATCGTTGTGTCAGTGTTTTATTCGCTGACTTTAGCAGCTTCTTTACACGAAGAACAACTGTGAGGAAACGCGTGTGTCCGCTCAGGGCCACCGTAGAAACATTTGGATGTAAGGAGACCCGCGGTGTGTGTGTGTGTGTGTGTGTGTGTGTGTAGAGAGAGAAATGCTCATTCTAAGCTAATAAAAACATAACGGTTCATTATGTAAGATCTTTATACACCACTGAAAACAGTTATGAATATGATACTGCATTTCTGTCAACAGATCCTCCTAAATATTACACACTGCACCTTTAAATCAAGATAAATATACAGAAGCAAAATGACTAAAGATATTAAGGTTCCCCTGTAGTCAATATTTTTATCCCTTAAAAAATCATCTTTTGATCATCAAAATTACATATTTAGTTTTTCCTTGAGAAAATGTTATCATGCTTTAAATATCTTGAATATAACTCGACACCCTTGCCTCATTTAGTATGCGTGGTTCTCTGAATATGCAAATGAGCCCCGCCTCCACTCACTCACTCACTCAGAGATCCACTGGTTGACGAGCACACGTTGATCTGATTGGTTACAAGGTCGTTTGTGACGTCAGAAACACCAGCGATTTCACACCGTGTTTTTGAGACTGTCTGTGGTTCACTGCAGTTTTAAGCGGAAAATACTCATCAATGCTGTCGACTTATGAACTTACACATGTGTGTCTTAAAGCATATTAAAAACACCACATATACATAAACAACAGTAAAAGCTGGATTTTCTCCACAGGGGGACTTTAAGATTTGATTAAAAATGGTGAGGGAGGAAGAAAATATATTTTTTGCTTTCTTTTAACAGTCATGAATTTGACGCTATAAAAACCAAACAAGAATAAAAAGAGCAATAATTACTCGCGTCACACAGAGCTTTTAGTCATGTTTTGGAGTTTGATAGTCTTGGTCACTACGAACGAGAAGATCTTAAAAAACACTTTTTGTGTGTGTCTGGAACATCGTGAGGCGATTAAATAATGTCCTGTTGAACTGTTGCTTTCAGCAGAAACTCTTTCAGCTGTAGGAGTTCTCATCTCTCCATTCGCTCAGTCCATCTTTCTCTCCGCTGACTGTCATTATTTGTCATTACCTCGACCCTCTCTCCTCCCATTACGTCGCCATGGCAAAGGTCCAGCCGCTGCCTGTTGTCATGGTGACACATCACAGTGTGCACTGTGTGGATACGAGTTTTGCATATGCAGATCACAGGCTGAGTGTGTTTAGAAGGTCAAAGGTCAAACTGGCCAAGTGTAAATCTGACCCGTGAGCTCAAACTTCTCCAAGAACAATTTATGAAGTTCTGGTTCTTCGGGACTTTCTTGACGAGTGAACGCGCCCTATATATCAGGACTAATGCATTCATGACAGCGAGATATTTGTATGTTTTGTGACACTGATGTGGAAATGAAGTCCACCACAGGTGTGATTTCAGAAGGTTTATTCACATTACTGCACAGACGAATAAACACACGACAGGTCAACACTAGTACGCCACTGTCACACCGGTTGTCTGTAATGCCTCGTTATCTTCAGAAAAAAAAAATTCATAGCGATACTGTATTATTGATGTACAATTTTTTTACGCTGCTATATATTGCACGCAAACTGACTTTTCCACATGTGCGGAAGTAGTTTTAAAATATAAAATGTAACAGGGTTACAACTTTAGGTTACACTTTATTTTAAGGTGTCATTGTTACAGTGTAATTATGTATTTAAGTACTGTAATAATAATTAACTTCATGTACTTACTATAGGGTTTGTTTGAGGGATAGTTGGATGTAATTATGCATAATTTACTCTTATATCTATGGTAAGTACATGTAACATTATGTAACAAGGACAATGTAAAATAAAGTGTTACCCAATTTTACTAGTTCACGGTAACACTGCTTGAATTTCTTATTAATTTCTATGTGGAAAGATTATTTTGGCTGAAACAAGCCTCCATATAATCCTCGTTTTGGTGGTTCCATATATTATGTTACATGTGTTACATTATTGTGTGCATTTACAGATACGCCGCCGCTGTCCCATGACGTCACTCACTCCTGAGATTGGTGTGTGTGCCTGTCGGTCAAACCCAGGCGTAGAAGTCCCGCCTCCAGCCCAAGCCCCGCCCTTGGTACCGGGCTCCTGTGATTGGCTGGAAATATAAAAGTAGGTGGAGCCTCCTGAGCAGAGCGCAGAATGTCGCCGCAGCAACCACGACAAGCGGTGACATCATGATGAAGCCCAGGATGATGAGGGCGGAGCAACTGTTGTCGTCCAGGTATTGGCAGAGAGGAGCCGAGGACGCCACCACCTGTAGGAGATAAGGAGATCAGAAGAACAGGAGATTAGGAGAACAGGAGATCAGGAGATCAGCAGATCTGGAGAACATGAGAAAAGGAGAAAAGGAGAAGAGGAGAACAGGAGAAGAGGAGAAGAGGAGAAGAGGAGAACAGGATAACAGGAGAAGAGGAGAACAGGATAACAGGAGAAGAGGAGAACAGGATAACAGGAGAAGAGGAGAACAGGAGAACAGGATAACAGGAGAAGAGGAGATCAGGAGAACAGGAGAAGAGGAGATCAGGAGATCAGGAGAACAGGAGAAAAGGAGAAAAGGAGAAGAGGAGAAGAGGAGATCAGGAGATCAGGAGATCAGGAGAACAGGAGAAAGGGACAAAAGGAGAAGAGGAGAACAGGATAACAGGAGATCAGGAGAACAGGAGAAAAGGAGAAGAGGAGAACAGGATAACAGGAGAACAGGAGATCAGGAGATCAGGAGATCAGGAGAACAGGAGAAAAGGAGAAAAGGAGAAGAGGAGAACAGGAGAAGAGGAGAATAGGATAACAGGAGAACAGGAGATCAGGAGAAGAGGAGAAGAGGAGATCAGGAGAACAGGAGAACAGGAGAAGAGGAGATCAGGAGAACAGGAGAAGAGGAGAAGAGGAGATCAGGGGAACAGGATAACAGGAGAACAGGAGATCAGGAGAAGAGGAGATCAGGAGAACAGGAGAAGAGGAGAAGAGGAGATCAGGGGAACAGGATAACAGGAGAACTGGAGATCAGGAGAACAGGAGAACAGGAGATCAGGAGAACATGAGAAAAGGAGAACAGGAGAAGAGGAGGACAGGAGAAGAGGAGAACAGGAGAACAGGAGAACAGGAGAAGAGGAGATCAGGAGAACAGGAGAAAAGGAGAAAAGGAGAAGAGGAGAACAGGAGAAGAGGAGAAGAGGAGAACAGGATAACAGGAGAAGAGGAGAACAGGAGATCAGGAGAACAGGAGAAAAGGAGAAGAGGAGAACAGGATAACAGGAGAACAGGAGATCAGGAGATCAGGAGAACAGGAGAAAAGGAGAAGAGGAGAATAGGAGAAGAGGAGAACAGGAGAACAGGAGATCAGGAGAAGAGGAGATCAGGAGATCAGGAGAACAGGAGAAAAGGAGAAGAGGAGAAGAGGAGAAGAGGAGAACAGGAGAACAGGAGATCAGGAGAACAGGAGAAGAGGAGATCAGGAGAACAGGAGATCAGGAGAACAGGAGAACAGGAGAACAGGAGATCAGGAGAACAGGAGATCAGGAGAACAGGAGAAGAGGAGAACAGGAGATCAGGAGAACAGGAGATCAGGAGAACAGGAGAAGAGGAGAACAGGAGAAGAGGAGAAGAGGAGAAGAGGAGAACAGGAGATCAGGAGAACAGGAGAACAGGAGAAGAGGAGAACAGGAGCACAGGAGAAGAGGAGAACAGGAGAACAGGAGAAGAGGAGAAGAGGAGAACAGGAGATCAGGAGAACAGGAGATCAGGAGAACAGGAGAAGAGGAGAAGAGGAGAAGAGGAGAACAGGAGAACAGGAGATCAGGAGAACAGGAGAAGAGGAGAACAGGAGATCAGGAGATCAGGAGATCAGGAGATCAGGAGAACAGGAGAACAGGAGAAGAGGAGAACAGGAGAACAGGAGAAGAGGAGATCAGGAGATCAGGAGAACAGGATAACAGGAGAACAGGATAACAGGAGAAGAGGAGATCAGGAGATCAGGAGAACAGGAGAAGAGGAGATCAGGAGATCAGGAGATCAGGAGAACAGGAGAAAAGGAGAAAAGGAGAAGAGGAGAACAGGAGAACAGGAGAACAGGATAACAGGAGAACAGGAGAACAGGAGAACAGGAGATCAGGAGAACAGGATAACAGGAGAAGAGGATAACAGGAGAACAGGAGAACAGGAGAACAGGAGATCAGGAGAACAGGATAACAGGAGAAGAGGAGATAAGGAGAAAAGGAGAAGAGGAGACCAGGATAACAGGAGAACAGGAGATCAGGAGATCAGGAGATCAGGAGAACAGGAGAAAAGGAGAAAAGGAGAAGAGGAGAACAGGAGAAGAGGAGAACAGGAGAACAGGAGATCAGGAGAAGAGGAGAAGAGGAGAAGAGGAGATCAGGAGAAGAGGAGAAGAGGAGAACAGGAGAACAGGAGAACAGGAGATCAGGAGATCAGGAGAACAGGAGAACAGGAGAACAGGAGAAGAGGAAAACAGGAGATCAGGAGATCAGGAGATCAGGAGAACAGGAGAAGAGGAGAACAGGAGAACAGGAGAAGAGGAGAACAGGAGAACAGGAGAAGAGGAGAACAGGAGATCAGGAGATCAGGAGATCAGGAGAACAGGAGAACAGGAGAAGAGGAGAACAGGAGATCAGGAGATCAGGAGATCAGGAGAACAGGAGAACAGGAGAAGAGGAGAACAGGAGAACAGGAGAAGAGGAGAACAGGAGATCAGGAGATCAGGAGAACAGGAGATCAGGGCTGCACAATTCATCGAATTTATAATCACGATTACGATTACGGATAACATGATTACGTAATAGTTCAAAAACCTCGAGATTACAAAAACAAAGTTAACTTAACGCTTAAGTGCTTAAAGGGATAGTTCACCCAAAAATGAAAATTAGCCCATGATTTACTCTTCCTCAAGCCATCCCGCCGGAGCCATGTTTTATGATGGACAGATGCACTTTTATGATGGAAAGATGCACTTTTATGATGGACAGATGCACTTTTATGATGGATAGATGCACTTTTATGATGGACAGATGCACTATTATGATGGAGAGATGCAGTTTTATGATGAAAAGATGCACTTTTATGATAACTTTTATGATGGATAAATACACTTTTATGATGATAGATGTACTTTTATGATGGACAGATGCACTTTTATGATGGATGGATGGACTTTTATGATGGAGAGATGCACTTTGATGATGGAGAGATACACTTTTATGATGGAGAGATGCACTTTTATGGACTTCAAAAGAGAAATGCTCATTCACTGCCATTATAAAGGTTGGAAAAGCCAGGATATTGTTTAATATAACTCTGATTGTGTTCGTCTGAAAGATATACACCTATGTCATATACACCTAGGATGAGTTGAGGGAGAGTAAATCATAGGCCAATTTTCATTTTTGGGATAACTATCCCATTAAGAGGTGTGTTTAGAGCATGTTACGTTGCGAGAGGCGAATCACGACTACATCAGAGAACCCAGAACAATAGGAATGACCAGTGACGTAAGTGTTCGCTGAAATAAAGTGTCTCATATCAGAAAAACAGACATGAATGAACATCAGAAGGTATGTTGTTTCAACCGTGGAAAGACGTCAGTACACTCCGTTTTTCAAGTTCAAATTCACTGACGTTAATCTACAAACTCTCCTGACTGCTTTGTCGGAAAAAAAATGGTGCAGCGCTACAGGATATTATGTGTCTGTGTGCACATTTGTGTGTGTGTGTGTGTGTGTGTGTGTATTGGTACCCGCGAGTGGCACAGAAAGCCGGCGTACAGCAGCAGGCCGGCGGGCAGCAGAATCAGACTGAACACCAGGACCATCAGCCCCACACACAACAGCAGCAGCAGAACGTCCCACAGCAGCAGGACCAGCGTCCACAACACACACTCGCATCGGCCCCGTCGAGGGCCCCACACCCCACCGTCACACTGAGCCACAGGAGGAGGAGCGAGCATCCGGACCCCGTCACACACGTCAAAGTCTTCATCCCCGCCACCGTCATCTAACAGCACCGCCATACCACACATCCTCAACACACTCACACACACACACACAAACACACACACACACACATGTTAGTGTTTATTGTTTTACATCTGTAGTTTTGTTCACACCAAGCGGAAGCCTCCCAGTCTCTCTCTTAAAGCCAGTCACTTAAACTGCAGTTCCTCGACTGGCCACTAGAGGCCGGCTGCAGAAGAGACTCAATCCCATAAACCCCCATGTTAAAATGCCCAACTTTACAGCAGAATAAACATGTTTACAGTCTGGGGCAAAACGTGGTTTTGGTCTATATCGCTAATGTTGCCCTTCATGATGACTGTGAGGCGGTGAATATTTCTATAACTCATCCGTTTAAATTATATTAAGTTCTGCATAATTAAGGGCGTGGCCACTTGAGTGACAGGTGGATTGCCGCTGATGTCACTACTAGCCGTTTGTCTGCTAGCGTTAGCATCACGTCACCTCAGCTAATCCGCCTCGCCGCACATTTTCTTTAATCCGGGAGTGACGCTCAGCCAAGACGGCCGGCTCCGCCCACTTTGGGCTTCAGACACGCTCTTAAGAATATTAAGAATACAGCCGCAAGCAGCAATTATCGGGGTTCAAGTGTTTTAAAGGGGTGGTTGATTATGATTTTACTTTTTTAACTTTAGTTAGTGTGTAATGTTGCTGTTTGAGCATAAACAACATCTGCAAAGTTACGACGCTAACAGTTCAACGCAAAGGGAGAGATTTTTCTCTTACAGAAATCGCTTTTTAGGAGCTGGTAGGAACTACACAACATTCCTCACGGTGACATCACTAACCCTAAAATCTACATAAATCCCGCCCCCGCGAACACGATTTATAGATGATCATGACAGAATATGCTAATCAATGACTAGAAGATAACTCTACATAAGCAACATAAATTCATCAACTAACCGTTCAGAAATGTCCTGTTGCTTCTAGATGTTGACACTTCTTGAGTCTCTCCATCTTTGTCTGACTCCTCCGGTTTGAACATAAAAGGCTAAAAGTTTTTTAAATATTCAGTGCGTGTGCATGTGTGTGTGTGTGTGTGTGTGTGTGTGTGTGTGTGTGTGTGAGAGAGTGAGTGAGTGTGTGCGTGTGCATGTGTGTGTGTGTGTGTGTAAGGTAATCGGAGCTGCTAACACACAAGCTCTTGAAGCTCCGCCCTCTGTGTCGGGAGCAGCAGCTCATTTGCATTTAACGGTGTGTTTTTGCTCACCCTCAAAAAGTAACAATTTTAACATGCCAATATCTGTGGGGTATTTTGAGCTAAAACTTCACACACACACTGGGGACATCAGGGACTTATTTTACATCTTGTGAAAAGGGCATTATAGGACCCTTTTAAGGGCTTTAAGTACAAGCTTATTGACCTTGAGAGCCCCGAAAATTGTGAATTTGACTCAAAATTTTATCGAGGTTGAGCCAAAAAGCTAGGACAAGATCGTGAAAGTTGGTTTTTGAAATAATCTCCAATATTTAACAAACGATTCGATTGACAGTGGCGGTCCTAGTGGCAAAGTTGCTCAGAATGAGGAGTTCTACCATGAGTTTTGAATGTTGTGGGTGTGTGCCAAAAATACACAATCCTTTAAGCATGTGAAAAACGTGAAGGCGCCCCCCAGTGGCCGATTTTCCGATTCCGTTTTTTCCATGTTATAGAGCCACCAAGTGGCGAGTCGCAGCGTGCTGTTTCACACATTCTTGATGTGAATGGGCCTTAAACTCTGACTGAATAGTGAAGTCCACACTAACTATAACATAATAAGTTGGTGTTGAACCCTAAAGTCACTGTTTTTGGTGTGAACGGGCCCTTATTCTGTGTCCTGTTTTGTTGTCATGCTAATAGAACCAATCTGAAACGGCCTAACACTGGGTTTATTCACACTTCACATAAATACACTGTTCACACAACAAAACATAGGTTTCAGGTGCTGAAATCGGATTTGTTTGTTTAATCAGAATCTAGTATCTAGTGTGAATGATATTATTTACTGAATGATGGAAAAAAGGATCTGACTGTACATGTACACATACACTTTCACATTTAATGTTTTTTTGCAGACTACAAACAGCTAAACAGATTTGAGTCAGTCTCAGAAATATATAAAAAAAATGTTTCCGGCCTTCTGAAGAAAGACATAAACACAATATATTGAGAAAACAACTATGACAATAAAGATGTAGAGATGAGTGAGTCAGATCAATGTTTCTGTACAGAAAAATGGGAAAAAATGAAACATATGATCAAACTCAAGAAAAAAGCAGGGCTTGAAATGATTTTAGGTTCATGGGAATTATGATATTTTAGAACTGATTGTTTTGTTTTTTATTAATGACACACAATGCAACATAACCCAAACATCATTCAGAAACGTTCCAAGCCTTTACTTGAGGGCGTCGCCTCACTAAACAACATAAAAGTACATTTGATTGAACTGTTTTCACTATTGTATATAGCACTATTAACATTATATTTCAATAAAGGGAGTTCTTTGAGAATTCGTTAAAGCTAAAACCAAAAATACGAACAAATACTTGGGAATCAGAGCAGAACTGAATAAACACTTTTCGCGCGCTTTTATTTAAGCGTCTTTTTGGCGCGTTCCGAGTTAACGGCATTTCACGGAATCGGATATACTGACCGGAATGC
>CM060637.1:692500-705000 GCA_030578275.1 Meda fulgida
TTCATCACCAATGTACACTCCCAAGTATTTGAACCCCCCCCCCCCTTCTCCATATCATCTCACCAGGTAACTTTGGTAAACCCTCCTCCCATTTTCCAATTGCCACAGCATCACTCTTCTCCCAGTTTACTCTAGCAGACGATATTAAACCAAAGTCCTTTACCACAGACACCATATTTTCAATATCCTTTTGACTATTAACTATTATTATAACATCGTCAGCATATGCTGACACCTGATGCTGTAACTCTGTGCAATGCAATGATAAACCCACAATTTTGTTTCTTAGCTTAATTAACAAAGGTTTAATAGGGAGTATAACATACCTGATAGCGCACACCCTTGTCTTATACCCCTACTGATATTAAACGGGGCGCTTAAACCACCATTGACTTTCAGCATGCTTTCAATGCTCTGGTACAACACTCGAATCATTTTAACAAATTTTAATCCAAAACCAAAAGACTCTAAAGTCTTCCACAGATATTGAAGTTCAATTCTGTCAAAGGCTTTTTCCTGGTGAAGCGAGATAAGTCCTAAATCCACCCCCAAAAAACAGAAACATCCAAAACATCTCTTATTAGATGAACATTGTCTAAAATTGATCTACCTGGCACACAATACGTCTGATCCAAATGAACAACTTGGTCCATTACTTCTCTCAGTCTGTTAGCCAAGGCCTTAGATAGAATCTTCATATCAGAACATAACAAGTTTATAGGACGCCAGTTCTTAATCTCCTGTAAATTGCCCTTCTTAGGAAGCAGTGTTATAACAGCTCTTCTGCAACTCAAAGGCAATGAGCCTTCTGTCAGACTCTCATTAAGAGCACTTAATAGGTCCTCACCAAGCACAGACCAGAACTCTTTATAAAACTCCACAGGGAGTCCATCAATACCAGGAGACTTCCCACCCTCCATATCTTTAAGGGCATTCAAAAGTTCCTGATTGGACAAGGGTCTTTCCAGATGTGCCTTTGAGTCTTCAGCAACACTGGGCAATCCTTCAAGGAAACCGGCAGACAGCTGAACATTCTCTTTATATTCACTCCTGAACAGTTCGTTATAGAACCTTACAGCTCTCCGTCTTATTTCATTTGCTTCAGTTAACTCCTGGCCACTTTCTGACCGTAGAGAGTGAATATATCTGCATTGTCCAGTCTTTTTCTCCAAGCTGAAGAAAAATTTAGTTTGGGCGTCCATTTCAGTTACATTCTGATGCCTTGACCTTATCAGAGCTCCTTGTGCCTTTATACCAAGCATATTTTCCAAAAGAGACCTTTTGGACTTTAATGTCTCAGCTTGTCTTGGTTCTCTTTTAACATCAGTCAACGCTTGTAAGTGAACAATTTCAGATTCCAATTGTCTCATGTCTAGAGTGATGTCCCGAGAAACATTGAAAGCATACTGTTGACAGACCATTTTTATTTAAATGTTCCCATAGTCCCACCATTGTCTCAAGTCATTAAAACCTTGCTTTCTTCATTTAAATTGACTCCAAAAGAAACAAAAGACTTATTTAAAATTCAAATTGCTCAACAAAGAAGTATTCAAATGCCAATACGCACTTTTAACCTTAACATTTGCAATGAACACCTGACATGAAACCAAAAAATGATCAGTAAAACCAACTGGCACAATTTCACATTTCTTCACAACATTAACATGGTGTTTAAAACAATAAAATCGATCAAGTCTTGCCATGGAAAGAAAATTATCTCTTGTATGGAACCACGTGTACTGCTTCACATTGCTATTACATTCTCTCCATAAATCACATAAACTATGTGTCTCTATCAGTTCACGAAGAACTCGGCTTGAAGCCGCATGAGGCTCGACATGGTTCCTATCCAACATATAATTTTCTGTGCAGTTTCGTCTCCACCCGAAAACACGTATTCATCAGTTTTACAACTCTGTAAATTTGTATTTAAACTATTAAGAAAACCAATTCGTTCTACACCATTTGTAGGGTCATTCACATTTATAAACACCATCTTACACTTTTCAAAAGTAGCCCGTATTATCATGAGCCTGCCAGCTATTACCTCTTCCAGCTGACATGATACAGGCAAAAACCTTTTTGCAAATAAAGCAGCCCCTCCTCTTCTGTTAGAACTCATATGTGCTAGCAGCACCTCTCCCTCCCATTCCCTTTTCCAATCAATTGCGTTCATGCAGTCGCTATGAGTTTCCTGTACATACATTACATCTTTATTCTTTTGTTTTATTAACTCATACAGCAACATCCTTTTCTGGACATCTCTTGCACCGTTTATATTAAGTGAGCCCACCCTTATTGCAATCATTAATAAAAGTGTAAAAACTGGCACAAAATATTCCTTAAAAGAAAGGAACACATGGAATTATGTTGTTTCAAAACCATTTTCCATTTGTAGCTCTTGTCGCAATTTAGCGACAAACTTTTTAAGCCTGTAAATTTCTTGCACAGTGAATTGTTCAGTTCCGTCACCCCTCATTAATGTTCCAACTGACTCAATAAACAATCTCCGATCAGGAAAAAAATCCACAACATGTACGTTTTTCATATTCTTCATTTTGTGCAAAAACATTTGACAGCGTGACTTTCCTTGCTGGCTGAATCAAAGGAATTACCGGGGTAAAAGTATCTTTTATTACCACCCCACTTTGAACCACACTAGTCAGTTTCTCTATACCGTCGAGGAAAATAACGACAGCACTGCTCAGTCGTGACGCTGACATGATACTCTCAGACCGGACGGCCTTTCCAACCGCGAGACTACACTCTTCAACAGAGCGATTCATTACCGGCACGATCTTAATGCCGTTATCTTAAACTTCTTCCAAACAAGAACTTTGTACTCAAACACAGCGAGAGGAAAAAGGACAGAAAACTCTCACTCTCACGCAGCCTCCGCCCACACTTACTCCCAACATCCGCTCAGACACAGAGAGAGAGAGAGAGAGAGTGAGAGAGAGTGAGAGAGAGAGTGAGAGAGAGAGTGAGAGAGAGTAAGAGAGAGAGAGAGTGAGAGAGAGAGAGAACAGAGAGAGAGAGAGAGAGAGAGAGAGAGAGAGAGAGAGAGAGAGAGAGAGGTGAGAGTGAGAGAGTGAGAGAGAGAGAAGAGAGAGTGAGAGAGAAGAGAGAGAAAGAAAGAGAGAGAGTGAGAGAGAGAAGAGAGAGAGAGAGAGAGAGAGAGACTGGAAGGTTCTGGTTGGACACAACCCTTGTACTGATGCTCCTCATTTGCATAAAAGGCTCTGCTAAATGAATAAATGTAATGCAAATGAAGAGAACAACACGTCTCTTGCTCACAGTTAAGAGTCTTTTTATGTTAATACATGTGTCAAAGAGTGTCAAAAACGCACGGCTACTTTTGAGTGTCTGTCAACAGAAAAACAGAGTGAAGCTTTTTGCTTCAAGAATGTTGTTGTTGTCAATTGTCCTTTGTCCTTTAAAACTCATCTTTGATCACCAAAATTATATTTTGAAAAGTTTTTTCTTTGAAAAAATGTCTTCATGTCTTAAAATATCTTGAATGTAACTCGACACGCTTGCCTCATTTAGTATGCGCGGTTCTATGAATATGCAAATGAGCCCCGCCTCCACTCACTCCCTCACTCAGAGATCCACTGGTTGACGATCATACGTTGATCTGATTGGTTACAAGGTCGGTTGTGACGTCGGAAACACCAGCGATTATTTATACAGCATTCATGCAATGTATTTTTTAGTTAGAATTTCGTCTAACGTTTTTTTAAATGTTACTTCTCGTTTCAGAACGTTCAAAAGTAACGTTCCCATAATGTTTGAAGAATGATACAATGGAACGTTCCCTTAACATTCACATAAGACATTAAAAAAACTGGATATTTAGAGCATTCAGAAATAACGTTTTCATAACAAAACGTTCTTAGAAGATATTTTTATCGGCTAGAAACAAACTGTAAAACTCACTGTCAACCAACAAACTCTCCTGGAAAAAGAAAGACACTTTAAGTAGTTGCAACAAGCAATGTGCCATCAGTGTTTAGCTATAGTGAGACTGACCTGTGTGGCTCTGGTTAGCGGACTGTAACGCCAGGCTAATGCTAGTCTACTGTAAGTGAGCGTTCAGGGTCAGGTTCTGTCACATTACTGCAGTAACACAAGCGGTCTGTTTTATTCACCGAACATGAACCGCTCTCTATCAAAACCAGATTGTATAAAAGAACATAATAAGTAGCAGAGAGCGGCCCCTTTGAGTCCGCGGCTAACGCTAGCAGAGAACCAGAACATGATGTTAGCGCCTAAATACAGCAAAAGCTTTTCAAGTCCAACATTCTTTGTGCGTCACAACGTTCAGTTAACGTCAATACAGCGACTCTCAGATCTCCACGGGTGAGAACCAGGGCAAACAAAGACATTATTTTCATATGCTGACATCTCTCTCTCACACACACACACACACACAGACACACACACACACACACACACACACACACACAGACACAGACACAGACACAGACACAGACACAGACACAGACACACACACACACACACACACAGCTGTGTTTTTGTGATTTGTGAGGACATTCCATAGGCATAATGGTTTTTATACTGGACAAACTGTATATTCTATCCCCTTACACTGCCCCTATCCCTTAACCTACCCATCACAGGAGACATTCTGTATTTTTACATTTTTAATAAAACACTGCTTAGTATGTTTTTGAAGCCATTTGAAATATGAGGACTCCGGAAATGTCCTCATAAATCCCGTTCAAGTTGTAATACCAGTGTAATACCCATGTCATAATACACATTTGTGTCCTCACAAATCACAAAAACAAGAGCACACACACACACACACACACACACACACACAGACACACACACACACACACACACACACACTGTGGGCAAACATTCCCGTCGTCTGCCAGGCAAAGCTAAATAAACTCCAACACTAGAGGGCAGCGCTAAAGCCCACTGCTAAATACTGTGAATACACAAACCCGACACACACACACACACACACACTCAGTTAAAACCCGCCGTGTTCTCTGCGCAAGACTAATGAGTGTGTTTGTTGTCTTTCAACACGCCTCATAAAGAGTCTCTCGCGAGCCCATCCATCACTACGCTGATGTTAAATAGGTATTTGTGTTTTTCTCGCAGCTCTTGTATTACAGAACGCCACACGCCACACACATCACTTCAGTGCGCACACACAAACACACACACACACACACACACACACTCACACACACATCACTTCAGCGCGCACACACAAACACACACACACACACACACACACACACACACACACACACACACACACACACACACACACACACACACACACACACACACACACATCACTTCAGCGCGCACACACAAACACACACACACACACACACACACACACTCACACACAAACACTCACACACAAACACACGCACACACTGCAGGACTCTGTAGTTTCGAGGCGGTCTTCACTAGTGCAGCACACGTACACAATATTTATGCAATTTGGGACCATTTGCAATAGTGAAACCTGTATTATGACTCAATCTAAATTGCGACTACATGATCATATTTATACTGGAACAGAAAAAATGCAGAAATGTAATAGTGACAATTTGGCTTCAGTATTTCTACTGCCATTTAAAAAAAAAATTGTTTGCACCGTTATTACAAAAACAATCTGTTGTTTTCACTATTACCTACAAATATGAAATTGGTCGTTTTCACTACAAATATTAAATTAGTCGTTTTCACTATTACTACAAACATGAAATCCGTCGTTTTCACTACAAAAATGAAATCTGTCGTTTTCACTATTACTACAAACATGAAATCTGTAGTTTTCACTACAAATATGAAATCTGTCGTTTTCACTATTACTAAAAATATGAAATTGGTCGTTTTCACAAAAAATATTAAATCTGTCGTTTTCACTATTACTACAAATATTAAATCTGTCGTTTTCACTACAAATATTAAATCTGTCGTTTGCACTATTACCACAAATATTAAATTAGTCGTTTTCACTATTACTACGAATATGAAATTGGTCGTTTTCACTACAAATATGAAATCTGTCGTTTTCACTCTTACTACAAATATGAAATTGGTCGTTTCCACTATTACTAAAAATATGAAATCTGTCGTTTTCACTACAAATATGAAATTGGTCGTTTTCACTATTACTACAAATATTAAATCTGTCATTTTCACTATTACTACAAATATTAAATCTGTCATTTTCACTATTACTACAAATATGAAATCTGTCGTTTTCACTATTACTACAAATATGAAATCTGTCGTTTTCAGTATTACTACAATTATTAAATCTGTTGTTTTCACTATTACTACAAACATGAAATCTGTCGTGGTTTTCACTATTACTACAAATATTAAATCTGTCATTTTCACTATTACTACAAACATGAAATCTGTCGTGGTTTTCACTATTACTACAAATATTAAATCTGTAATTTTCACTATTACTACAAACATGAAATCTGTCGTGGTTTTCACTATTATTACAAATATGAAATTGGTCGTTTTCATCAAAAATATGAAACCTGTCATTTTCACTATTACTACAAATATTAAATCTGTCATTTTCACTATTACTACAATTATTGAATCTGTCGTTTTCACTATTACTACAAATATTAAATTGGTCGTTTTCACAAAAAATATTAAATCTGTCGTTTTCACTTTTACTACAAATATTAAATCTGTCGTTTTCACTGCAAATATTAAATCTGTCGTTTTCACTATAACTACAAATATGAAATCTGTCGTTTTCACTATTACTACAAATATGAAATTGGTCGTTTTCACTGCAAATATTAAATCTGTCGTTTTCACTATTACTACAAATATGAAATCTGTCATTTTAACTACTACTACAAATATGAAATTGGTCGTTCCCTTTCGTAGTCACTCCGAGTTACGTCGGATGACGACGAATGGGGTTTCACTTAGAACACCTATCGACTTCAAGTATACAAAAACGAGCCAATGGCAAAGAAATGCCATGGGTCTGCGGAATTTGCATGACGTAACTCCGCCCCACCTCGTGGGTATAAAAGGAGGACGCCGGCAACATGCAGTTATGTTTTCGCTTCGGAGCCAAGAGTATCTCTTCACTCCACAGCCATTTCTGACTTCGCTCTACGAGACGAGCCATTCTCTCCGGTGTTGGTGTGACGGCGATCTGCAGCGAGTTCACATTGCCTGCTGATCTGTGCAGTGATCTTCCAGTGAGTGTGTTTCTCCCTGCTCGCCTCAACATCGCAGAGTTTTTTCTCCTCTCACAAAAGAGCTCGCACGCGGCACGTCTTTTTTAAGATGGCTCGTCCGTGCATTTCTGGTTACGGCAGATTGGTATCAGACTCTGATGGGCACGAGCGCTGTCTAGTGTGTTTGGGCTTTGATCATGCTTGAACAGCGCTCGTGGATGATTCATGTTCTCTCTGTGGGAACATGATCATCGCGTCATTTAGGTTGAGACTCAGTGAACTCGCAAAAGTGAGAGTCCCCTCATCCCCCCCTCGATCTTCGGCTGGTAGACAGGGTGACCTGAGGGTGATGGTCTGGAACAAGGCACCGACTCTGTGTCCGCGACCCCAGCCTCCCTCTTCAATGACGGTGCCCGCTAGCGATCAGGTGATTCCACGAGTCTACCCTCGGGTGGCCCGTGTTTTCATTTGAAGCTACAGACGATGGTGCTATGTCTGTAGCAGCATCACTAGGTGGGCTTGATTCTTCTGGAAGTGACGACTCGTCACAGCTGCCACCTTCCGGTGTGCTATGGCTGTGCCTGAGTCTGATCCGGAGATGATGGCCATGCTTTCCCGGGACGATTGGTTTTTGGGTAAGGCCGCCGAACCGCGTCCACGGCAAACTCCAACATCTTTCTTCCCGGACGTGCATGATGAGATGTCGACGTCCTGAGAGACCCCCTTGTCTTCTCAGGACCGCTCCTTGGTCTCATCCGCCTTTCCCTCCCCTCAACGGGGCCGCTGCTCATGGGTACACTGGGGTCCCCCCGGGTGAACCCTCTGTTGCGATGCTACTGTGTCCTCAGAGTGCTTCCCGGCGCAATCCTAAGCACCCGCCCGAAGCCTGTAGTTCTTTTCGTCTACACTAATCTGTGGCGAAATCCTATAGTGCCACAGGACAGGCAGCCGCCTCACAGCGTCCCATGACCGTTCTGCTGGTCTACCTGATGGTTATGCATGAGGGCGGGACTGACTCGAGGCTCTTCAATGAGCTTCGCGCCGCCACTGACCTTGCTTTCCGAGCGACGCAGGTCGCCGTGCGCTCTCCGAGTCAGGTGATGTTTACCATTCTGGGGCTGACCGGTCTGATGTGCAGAATGTCGGCGGACTTGTCTGCTCGGCACCCCCATATCCCAGGTCGGCCTCTTCGGCGGTGCGGTTGAGTACTTCTGCCCAACAGTTCTCAACCGCTCGTGAGCAGATTGAGGCTGGCTTTGGAAGACCGTGGGGGGATGCCTCAGCCCTCTCCAGCCCAGCCCCCCGCTAAACGCCGGGTTAAGCGGCACTTTTGAGATGGGCTGCTCAGAGATGGGACTCAGTTCTTTCCAGGAGTTGGTAGCAGGGCCACTCCTTTCCCCGGTGGAGGGCTGGGGAAGAATCCTTATACAGAAAGAACTGACTCTCTCGTCTCTGAGCATACAGAGTTCACGGACGACACGGTGCGCCGCCCCCGAGCCATGCACCCCTCGTCCCCCTCTGTCTCAGAGCCAGATGACAGTGTGTGCCGTCCCTGGACCGTACCGCTCTCATCCCCCTCTGTCGCCAGACCCAGAGCAGGCCCCCGCGGAACGCTGGTCCTTCCCTGGCCTCCTCTGTCAGGGTGCGGTTATGACCGTGCCCCCACTCTGGGCCGGTCATTCCGCTTCGCTGCACCACCGAGGGGACGTCTGTGGTTCGTTGACTCCGCTGGCACAGTTCTTGGGAGCCTGCCTAGAGCTTCCCTATCTGTTCCGCTGGGTCGCGCGAACCATCAGCTCGGCTATGCGATTCAGTTCGCACGGTCTCCTCCCCGCTTCAGGGGAGTCCGCTTCACTATGGTCGGTGGCTAATCCCCTATCATGAGAGCGGAGGTTGCTACCCTACTGGCGAAGGGTACGATTGAGACTGTCCCTCCAGCCGAAATGAGGTCCGGGTTTTCGCCCCTACCTCATTGTTCCGGAGAAATCTGGTGGGTTATGGCCAATCCTGGACCTACACATCTGAACTGCCCCTTCACAGGCTGCCGTTCAAGATACTCCTGGCCAAACGCATTCCGGAAAGTCTGCGGCCACAGGATTGGTTTGCAGCGATCGACCTGAAGGACGCCTACTTTTATGTCTTCGTTCTCCTTCGACTCAGACCATACCTACGGTTTGCTATCAGGACGCGCGCATATCAGTACGCTGTTCTCCCATTCGGGCTAGCCCTGTCTCCTCGCGCCTTCTCAAAGGTTGTCGAGGCAGCCCTTGTTCCTCCATGGGAACACGGGGTTCGCATCCTGAACTATCTCGGCGACTGACTGTCCTAGCTCATTCTCGAGACCAGGTTTGCGAACACAGGGACCTTGTGCTCCGGCATCTAGCTCGTCTGGGCCTTCGGGTCAACTGGGAGAAGAGCAAACTTTGCCCCGTGCAGAGGATCTCTTTTCTCGGTATGGACATCGACTCGGTCGCCATGTCCGCGCAGTTTACGAGCGAGCGCGCACAGTCACTGCTGACTTGCCTGAGACAATTCCAGGGCAAGAGTGCGGTTCCACTGAAATATTTTCAGAGGCTCCTGGGGCATATGGCATCTGCAGCCGCGGTAACGCCGCTCGGATTGCTTCATATGAGACCGCTTCAGCTTTGGCTTCGCGACCGAGTCCCGAGGTGGGCATGGCAACAAGGCACGCTCCGAGTATCAGTTACTCTGACCTGCCGTCAGACCTTCACCCCGTGGTCAAACCTCAGTTTTCTCAGGGCAGGTGTCCCCCTGGAACAAGTTTCCCGGCATGTTGTTGTCTCAACAGATGCCTCCACCACGGGCTGGGGCGCCATGTGCAATGGATATGTTGCTGCGGGCTCCTGGACAGGACCCCAGCGCCTATGGCATGTCAATTGCCTCGAGTTGCTGGCAGTACGCCTTGCCCTGCGCCATTTTCGGGCGTTGCTCAGGGGTCAACATGTACTAGTCCGGTCAGACAATACCGCCACTGTAGCGTACATCAACCATCAAGGTGGTCTACGCTCCCGCCGTATGTCACAACTCGCTCGCCACCTCCTCTTAAGGAGTCAGAAGCATCTGAGGTCGCTTTGAGCCATTTATATTCCCGGACCCCTGAACTGTGCAGCCGACGAGCTCTCACGGCTTCAGCCCCTCCCTGGAGAATGGCGACTCCATCCCCAGTCGGTTCAGCTGATTTGGGACCAGTTCAGGGACGCACAGATAGATCTGTTTGCCTCTCACGACTCGACCCATTGCGACCTGTATTTTTCCCTGACCGAGGGCACGCTCAGCACGGATGCACTGCCTTACAGCTGGCCGCGGGGCCGCAAATATGCGTTTCCCCCAGTGAGCCTTCCAGCGCAGGTCTTGCGCAAGGTCAAGGAGGACGAGGAGCAGGTCCTTCTGGTTGCGCCGTACTGGCCCACCCGGACCTGGTTCTCCGAACTGGTGCTCCTCGCGACAGCACCTTCTTGGCCAATCCCTCTGAGGAAGGACCTCCTTTCTCAGGGGGGGGCGCCCTGTGGCACCCTCGTCCCGATCTTTGGAACCTCCACGTGTGGCTCCTAGACGGGACGAGGCAGGTTTGAGTACCCTACCACTTCTGCTAGAGCGTCGTCCACGAGACACGCCTATGCGTTGAAGTGGAACCTCTTCGTCAACTGGTGCTCTTCTCGCTGAGAAGACCCCCGGAGGTGTTCGGTCGGTGTCGTGCTTTCCTTCCTTCAAGATGGGTTGGAGCGAAGGCTGTCTCCCTCCACCCTCAAAGTTTATGTTGCCGCTATTGCCGCACACCATGACTTGGTAGAAGGTAAATCCTTAGGGAAGCACGACCTGATCGTCAGGTTCTTGAGCGGAGACTGAATCCTCCTCGTTCTCCTCTCGTTCCCTCTTGGGACTTCGCGGTGGTTCTAAATGCCCTGCAGAGTGCTCCCTTTGAGCCTCTGCAATCAGTGGAGCTTAAGTTCCTGTCAATGAAGACAGCGCTCCTGGTTGCACTGGCCTCTGTCAAGAGGGTAGGGGACCTGCAAGCATTCTCCGTTGACGAAGCATGCCTGGAGTTCGGGCCGGCTTACTCTCACGTGATCCTGAGACCCCGGCCTGGATATGTGCCCAAGGTTCCCACCACTCCCTTCCGGGACCAGGTGGTGAACCTGCAAGCGCTGCCCCTCGAGGAGGCAGACCCAGCCTTGGCACTGCTCTGTCCAGTACGCCCTCTCCGCGCCTATGTAGACAGAACGCAGTGTTTCAGGACCTCAGACCAGCTCTTTGTCTGTTATGGTGGGAAGCTGAAGGGAAAGGCTCTCTCCAAGCAGAGGTTGTCCCACTGGATAGTGGACACCATTGCTTTGGCATACCAGCAGTAAGGTCGACCGTGCCCCCTTGGTGTGACTGCCCACTCCACCCGGAGTATGGCATCCTCTTGGGCTCTAGCGCATGGCGCCTCGCTAACAGACATCTGCAGAGCTGCAGGCTGGGCGACACCTACACATTCGCCAGATTCTACAATCTCCGAGTGGAGCCAGTGTCCTCTCATGTACTCGCTTCAACCAGCTAGTATTGGACCCGCTCAGGTGTCTTCGCTTGCTCGCCATTCCACTCCACGGACTGGATATGTGCGATATTTCCTCAGGTGAGCTTCTCCGCAAGCCCTGAGTTCCTCCAGCACTCCTGACGCTGGCGCCAGTGTCTATTGCCTGTGCGTCGGCTAGGTGCCTCCCGTGTGCATGGTCCCTCTCCGGAGCTACCCCCACATGTGTATTTCCACTGTAAGGCTCTCTGAGCATGTGTCTTTCCCTTGGCAAGCCACATTGCCACCCCTGGGGTTGAAATATTCCACCTGCAGCTGGACACCCCAGTGTTCTCCATATGCATCCTTCGGTTCATGTGTGTATTTCTAAATGCCCCCCCTCTGGGTTGGTGTTAATTGCATATTTCCTCTAATCTATTGGGGTATGGTTCCCAGTGTTTATTCCTGTGTTAAATAGGAGTCCTTCGTCCGTGCTAGTCTCACGACAGGGATCTCAGATTTACGGAGGGCACTGGAAGACAGCTGTGAAGGTGGTGTGATTAGACTGGTAACCCCATTCGTCGTCATCCGACGTAACTCGGAGTGACTACGAAAGGGAACGTCTCGGTTACGTATGTAACCCTCATTCCCTGAGTAGGGAACGGAGACGTTACGTCTTCCTGCCACTTCCGCTGTACCGCGGGGATCGCCTGAGCTCAGTCTTGGCTTCTCAGCGAAGAAACATAACTGCATGTTGCCGGCGT
>CM060637.1:710000-750000 GCA_030578275.1 Meda fulgida
ATCGAGAGAACATATAAACACTTGATCGGATTGAAAACCGAAACTAAAAGGACTGCGTATGTGCAATGACGTTGAAATAGCGTAACGACGTGTGACGCACGGAACGAGATGTTCTTCCTGTTGAATAAAGTGCTTGTTTCAGACTCTCATCCACAGAGGACTGTTTTGGGCGCGGGGTTTTACTGCGTGATAAATATTCAATTAAATTCAATTCAAATTTAATTGTATAGTGCTTTTCAGAATACATATTGTTTCAAAGCAGCTCTACAGAAAGTGCATATCAGAAATGTACAGGTCCTTCTCAATAATTAGCATATTGTGATAAAGTTCATTATTTTAGATAATGTAATGATAAAAATTAAACTTTCATATGTTTTAGATTCATTGCACACTAACTGAAATATTTGAGGTGTTCTATTGTTTTAAAACTGATGATTTTGGCATACAGCTCATGAAAACCCAAAATTCCTGTCTCAAAAAATTAGCATATCATGAAAAGGTTCTCTAAACAAGCTATTAACCTAATCATCTGAATCAACTAATTAACTCTAAACACCTGCAAAAGATTCCTGAGGCTTTTAAAAACTCCCAGCCTGTTTCATTACTCAAAACAGCAATCATGGGTTAGACTGCCGACCTGACTGCTGTCCAGAAGGCCATCATTGACACCCTCAAGCAAGAGGGTAAGACACAGAAAGACATTTCTGAACAAATAGGCTGTTCCCAGAGTGCTGTATCAAGGCACCTCAGTAGGAAGTCTGTGGGAAGGAAAATGTGTGGCAAAAAACGCTGCACAACGAGAAGAGGTGACCGGACCCTGAGGAAGATTGTGGAGAAGGACCGATTCCAGACCTTGGGGGACCTGCGGAAGCAGTGGACTGAGTCTGGAGTAGAAACATCCAGAGCCACCGTGCACAGGCGTGTGCAGGAAATGGGCTACAGGTGCCGCATTCCCCAGGTCAAGCCACTTTTGAACCAGAAACAGCGGCAGAAGCGCCTGACCTGGGCTACAGAGAAGCAGCACTGGACTGTTGCTCAGTGGTTGCATGTCATTCGGAAATCAAGGTGCCAGAGTCTGGAGGAAGATTGGGGAGAAGGAAATGCCAAAATGCCTGAAGTCCAGTGTCAAGTACCCACAGTCAGTGATGGTCTGGGGTGCCATGTCAGCTGCTGGTGTTGGTCCACTGTGTTTTATCAAGGGCAGGGTCAATGCAGCTAGCTATCAGGAGATTTTGGAGCACTTCATGCTTCCATCTGCTGAAAAGCTTTATGGAGGAAGCTTTATGGAGATCTGCTGAAAAGCTTTATGGAGATGAAGATTGCATTTTTCAGCACGACCTGGCGCCTGCTCACAGTGCCAAAACCACTGGTAAATGGTTTACTGACCAATGGTATTACTGTGCTCAATTGGCCTGCCTACTCTCCTGACCTGAACCCCATAGAGAATCTTTGGGATATTGTGAATAGAAAGTTGAGAGACGCAAGACCCAACACTCTGGATGAGCTTAAGGCCGCTCTCGAAGCATCCTGGGCCTCCAGAACACCTCAGCAGTGCCACAGGCTGATTGCCTCCATGCCACGCCGCATTGAAGCAGTCATTTCTGCAAAAGGATCCCCGACCAAGTATTGAGTGCATAACTGAACATAATTATTTGAAGGTTGACTTTTTTTTTGTATTAAAAACACTTATTTTATTGGTCGGATGAAATATGCTAATTTTTTTAAACAGGAATTTTGGGTTTTCATGAGCTGTATGCCAAATCATCAGTATTGAAACAATAAAAGACCTGAAATATTTCAGTGGGTGTGCAATGAATCTAAAATATATGAAAGTTTAATTTTTATCATTACATTATGGAAAATAATTAACTTTATCACAATATGCAATTTTTTTTAGAAGGACCTGTACATAGAAAAAAATACAGTTTGTTAATCAATGTCTCCGTCAGCCCCACAACATCCAGAGACTTGAGGATCTCATCCTGGCCACGAGGAGCTTCTTGACTGCGGTGACTTCAGCTTGGGTGATGGACGAGTGTGAGTGTGAGTGTGTGTGTGTGTGTGTGTGTGTGTGTGTGTGTGTGTGTGAGAGAGAGATGGGTGATGGACGAGTCCTCCAATGGAAGACGTGTCGGTGGGATTGAGGAGATCCTCGGAGTATTCCTTCCACCGTGCGACGACATCCCCAGTTGAGGTCAACAGCTGCCCACCTCCTGGACAACAGCTTTATTGTAGAGCTGCGGTAAAGCCAAAACAGTCTCTGTTACGTTAATCTCCTATTATCACTGTACAGCTGCTTTGAAACAGTCCTAATTGTTAAAGTGCAGTATAGATGAAGGAGACTTGACTCCGCTGTAAACAGTGTTGGTAGGGCACTGCTTCCCCGCCTGAGGCGCCCGGCGGTCTGCCAGAATCTCCTCGAGGCCAGCCAGTAGTCCCTCTCCATGGCCTCACCGAACTCCTCCCAGGCCAGATTTTTTGATTTTTAGCTGCTCCCACAAGCCCGCCAGGACTCCTTCTTTAGCTTGGCGGCATCCCTTACATTCGGTGTCCGGGTTCGGGGATTGCCGCCTCAAGAGGCACCGGAGACCTTACGGCCACAGCTCCTCCACTCGGACTCAACATCTCCAGACTCCCTCGGGATCCGGCCAAATCTCCGCCGGAGGCGGAAGCTGAAGATCTCTCGGACAGCGGACTCGGCCAAACGTTCCCAGTGCGTTTGGGTCTGTCCCGCTTCTCCCGCCATCAGATCCACCTCGCCGCCAGCTGGAGATCAGTGGATCCCTCTCTTCAGCTGAGTGTCCAAGAGATACGGCCGGATGAAACGAGCACAAACTCCTGGTCCACGTGCACTGATGGACACGCGTATGCCTGAACATGCTGTTCATTATGGACAAGCTGTGACTAGCACAGAAGTCCAATCACAGAACACCGCCCAGGTTCAGATCGGGTTTCAGTTCCTCCCAGTCACGCCCCTCTCCAGCTGAAGACTCGCCCTAACGCTCCCAACGCTGGTCTGTCCCGCTCCTCACAGCCAGATAAAGACCAGATCACTTTGAATAAACGTTATATTAATGCTACTGGCCAGAGCGTTCCCTGTTCGCTGGACTCACTGTTCATTTTCACCTCATGTATAAAGAGCAGCGTTAACATTCTGCCAACTTTCTGCTGTTCCACAAGAGTCACAGTGAGTTTCAAACAACACGAGTGTGATTAAACAATGACAGGAGGTTGATGTGTGCGTGTGTGTGTGGAGCGGCTGTGATGCATGAAGGGTTTAAATTCCTGCGCTGTCATGACGTGTGTCTGTGTGCTTGTGTGTGTATGTATGTGTGTGTGTGTGTGTGTGTGTGCGTGTGAGCGATCGACACGCTTCAGCAGAATCTGTCAGACAGGCAGCGACACGTTCACCTGACACTCTGTCTCTCTCTCTCACACACACACACACACACACACACACACACACACGCACACGCACACGCACACACACACACACACACACACACTCTCGCTCTCTGCAGGTGAAGCTTGTGTTGTTGCGCTGAGATTCTCTCACCTGTTAGTAATAAGTTTTGAGCTCCGACTGCAACTGGCACTCTAGAACATTCCTCACATTCTGCTGTAGCGGGGGGTGTGAACACACACACACACACACACACACACACACACACACACACACACACACACACACACACACACACACACACTCTCAATCACACCCACACACTCACTCACACACACACTCACTCACTCACTCACACACACACACACACACACACACACACATCAGTGGCAGTGTGTTAATAATATTGCTTTGATTTCTGTAATCTCTTCATCAGAAGTGTTTGCTCTCTCTCTCTCTCTCTCTCTCTCTCACACACACACAGACACACACTCTCTCTCTCTCTGCAGGTGTTGAATCTGGCTGGTGTTCCAGAGTCTCATTAGCACACAAAATACACACACACACATTGTAATCACTTCATCATGCCTCTCAGTGGAAGTGTTCATTTTGTTCGCGAAAACAATGACAAGAAATGTTTGTTAATAACCTTTCATGACGCCGACATTACTGATGAGCATGAGGGAAGTTGTGCTTGTCTTTTCACACACACACACACACACACACACACACACACACACACACACACACACACACACACACACACACACACACACACTCTCTCTCTCTCTCTAATTGGATTCAGAGCTGCTGAGAACGGGCGTCCCGCTGCTGTGCCGATTACACAACTACAAATGTCAAACAAAACCGCAAAACACCAAACAGCACCCCCCTCTCGACACCCTCCTCTCAGCACCCCCCTCTCGACACCCGCGCGTTTAATACAAGAAATAATACAAAATAAAGTTTCAAGACTCTCGCAATTCTAACTTTTTTCGTTACAATTTTTATCTCGTAATTATAAGGTAATTTTTTGCAGTTGCAAGTTTATATCCTGAAATTCTGAATTTTTTCAAAGAATTGCGAGTTTACATTGTCACAATTTTAACTTTTTTTCTCTCACAATTGCAAGTTTTTTTCTCGTTATTGGACGATATAAACTCATAATTACGATTTACATTCTCACAATTTTGACTTATTCTCTGTAATTCTGAGTTTACATCTCACAATTATGTTGTTTGTTTCCGCCACAAGATTAAAAAAGGTAATTGTAAAAACATTTTCTTGTAGTTTTACATTCACACAATTTGTACTTTTTTCTCACAACTTTGAGTTTATCTCGCAATTCTGTTTTTGTTTCCGCCACAAATTATTTATTTTTTTACTTTTTCTGGTAGTTGCGAGTTTATATCTTGCGATTTTTACTTTGTTCGAAGAATCGTGAGTTTACTTTGTCACAATTGTAACTTTTTTCTAACAATTGCAAGTTTTTATGTTTTAATTGGAAGATATAGATAAAGATAACTCGTTATTGCGATTTTAATCTTGCAATTGTGTTTTTTGTTTCCGCCACAGGAGAAAAAATTGAAACTTTTTCTTGTAGGTGAGTTTATATCACGCAATTGTGACTTTTTTTCTTGGAATTCTGACTTTGTCTCGTAATTTGAAGGTATAAACTCGCAATTATGATTTACATCTCGCAATTCTGTTTTTCGTTTCCGCAAGTGTAAAAAAGTTAATTTAGACTTTTTCCTCTTGTAGTAGTGTTTATATCTATCATGATTTTTAATTTTTCAAAGAATTTATCTCACAATTCTAACTTTTTTTCTCAGAAATGCACAAAAAAAAAGGGAAAATTGCTTTTCTTTTTTTAATTCCATGGGAGAAACAAGCTTCCTTACATAAATATTATTTCGTTTTTTTATTTAATTTTTTGGACCAAATAAAGCATCAAGACAATGTTATAAAATTCATCACACTGGGAATAAAGCATCACACAAGCGCAGTGTATTGTGGGAAACATCAACACTACAGGAATAGCAGAACATTTAAGCGTTTCAGAGTCTCTCTGAAGACAAAACTCAGAGCATAAGTTTGGCAGAACACGAGCCTAAACACACACACACACACACACACACACACACTTACACACACACACACACACACACACACACTTACACACACACACACACACACACACACGGCCCTCAGGGTGAAACTGCTCCAATCCTTCATTTCTCCATCCGTCCAGCTCATATTATCAGTATGCCATCTTTTTTCACTTTTTGCTCGAGATGTTTTACGATTCAATCTCGTCCTGGACAGAGAAGTTAAATCAAACACATTAAAAACACGTGTGGATCTGACCCCGACACACACACACACACACACACACACACACACACACACACACACACACACACACACGCACACACACGCACACACACACACCAAACACACAGTAAGGCCCGAAACACACTACAGGAACGCAAGTTTGTGTTCCAAAATAAGCGCAATTCATTACTCGCTGCATTCTGGGCATTTCTGCATCGATCGCCGCGGTCGACGACACGCTATCGCCCCCTAGAGTCCTGTGGTGTACTGCATCGGTCGAGGACACGCTATCGCCCCCCTAGAGTCCTGCGGTGTACTGCATCGGTCGAGGACACGCTATCACCCCCTAGAGTCCTGCGGTGTACTGCATCGGTCGAGGACACGCTATCGCCCCCTAGAGTCCTGCGGTGTACTGCATCGGTCGAGGACACGCTATCGCCCCCTAGAGTCCTGCGGTGTACTGCATCGGTCGAGGACACGCTATCGCCCCCTAGAGTCCTGCGGTGTACTGCATCGGTCGAGGACACGCTATCGCCCCCCTAGAGTCCTGCGGTGTACTGCATCGGTCGAGGACACGCTATCGCCCCCCTAGAGTCCTGCGGTGTACTGCATCGGTCGAGGACACGCTATCGCCCCCTAGAGTCCTGCGGTGTACTGCATCGGTCGAGGATACGCTATCACCCCCTAGAGTCCTGCGGTGTACTGCATCGGTCGAGGACACGCTATCACCCCCTAGAGTCCTGCGGTGGACTGGATCGGTACTGCATTGGTCGCAGCGGTCAAGGACACGCTATCGCCCCCTAGAGTCCTGCGGTGTACTGCATCGGTCGAGGACACGCTATCGCCCCCTAGAGTCCTGCGGTGTACTGCATTGGTCGCAGCGGTCAAGGACACGCTATCGCCCCCTAGAGTCCTGCGGTGTACTGCATTGGTCGCAGCGGTCAAGGACACGCTATCGCCCCCCTAGAGTCCTGCGGTGTACTGGATCGGTCGAGGACACGCTATCGCCCCCTAGAGTCCTGCGGTGTACTGAATCGGTCGCAGCGGTCCAGGACACGCTATTGGCCCCTAGAGTCCTTCGGTGTACTGCACTCACACACTAATGTAGCGGGAACGAGCCACACATGTGTTTCTGGCCTGAAGGGGAAGCTTTGGAGTTTGTTTGTTTGAAATGCAGCAGTTTGATTGACACACACATTCATAACAAGCCGTCAGTGCCAGAAACCAGATAAAACCTCATGTCATGAGACGTCAACGGCAAAGTTACTGAAGAGAAAAGCGCAGTGGAGGGTTTTAATGACAGCAGACGTGCCCGAACGCAGCTTTACTGGGAAATATTCATGTTTATAATCACCTGAAATGAAGGAAGCATTTCTGGTTCTATATTGTACATCACACATCATAGTTTTATATCAGTACAAATCAACTATTTCCCTGAAATGCATTAATTTTGATGGGAAAACAGTCATTCGTTTGAATATTAGGCCTAATTAAAAAAGCCCCAGTTGACTGAGGTATAGATAGGTGATGATTAACTAATTGAATCAATATCTAATTATGTTATGACAAGATTTAGTAAGGTGTTTGGCTAGGCCTATATTTTATTAGGGGAGGTTCTTGTATATAAAATAGCTACGGATGTTGTATCACAGTATAAATTAATTAAACTGTTAACTGTCAGTCTTTTCGATCACAGATTTGAGCTTAAATGGTTGTTAATCATGAAAGCACTTTACAAAATTTACACACACATATACACGTTTTAAATAAACTGGACTCAAAGAAATTCAAACCAAGAAAATTGGAAGTTGATCTCACAAAAATGTTTTAAAGTTCCATTTCCACTAAAACGCAAAGTCCAATTTAAAACCGGTTTTCACAGGATGAATTTTGAGTTGAGAAATTTTGCGCTATTGCACTGAGCGTTAACCGGTTTTTATAGATAAATATGAAAAAAAACACATTCATGTTTATATCAGCTCCATATAATTTCCCAAACGCGTGTTCTGTTGTTTATGTAGTTTATAATAAATGTAAGTGATTATGTTTGTTAAAGTGGACTGTTAGCCTTTGCTGTGACGGTGACCGCGCTTACCCCACTGATCATCTGCTCTGCAGATATCGCGAGAGTTCCGTGTCCTGCTCTATGTGCCGCTCTGCAGATATCGCGAGAGTTCCGCGTCCTGCTCTGTAGCTCAGTTCTACAGATCACGCGAGAATGGAGAGCGGCACTGAGTCTGACTGGGTTCTTTGCATTTATAAAATATGAAACATTAATGGAATATTTATATTATCACTGTTATAATATAGGCTACTGAAATTATGCCTTCTAGCATATTATCTGCATTTGCCCTGTTTAAAAATTGAATATCGTATGTGATGTATTTTAATGGGTATAGACCCTCAAAGGCACTTATTTCTTCATACACAGTAAAATCTGAATCCTGATACGAAACGAATAGTGATTAAAGCAGTCAATAAAGAATAAATACAATGTAAATAATTAATAAAACATCCTAGCTGAATAATATGTCATAACTGTACTTAAAAACATAACAGAATTGATATAAATAATTGATCAAATATGTAATGTGCACAAAAGTGAAATATGATATGCGAATGTGTTAAAACGTATATATAATTAATTTATGACTCACAATTTATTTTAAATATTCAAATTCACATTATCAGATTAACATTAGCTTCCAAGAAATGAAAGAAAATAAATGAATAAATAACAAAAAGAGAAATAAAAAAATGGATAAATTACATAAAATCCATTGCTTTCAAAGCTTTACATGTTTTCATTGCTTTTTTGTTTGTTCCAAAAGATTGACATATAATTTAAAGTAATTTTTAAAGGGTGAAAAATTTATTTTGCATTCCAATTGTTATTCTGAGTATACATATATTTCTATATCTATAAGGTGTGCATATAATGTGCTCTCTGACGCCCCCTGCTGCCCGCGCCCCGCCCACCCAGTTTCCGCCACGCCTCTTTTCTTCTATATTTGGCCATGCCTTACTCGAGCGCCTGTAATTGGCCAGCGCGGTCTCGCAGCGGAATGACCCGGATGTGCATCGCGCGCCTCCCCCGCAGGAGCCCGGATGAGGAAGTGAAGCGCTGACAGGGCTGGGTTCCGTCAGAGAGTCGAAGCAGAACCGCGTCCAGACACACTGAAGCAGACCCGCACAGCGAGCCGAGCCGAGCCGAGCCCGCCTTCAGCCCCGCAGAACCGAGCCCGAGACCCGCAGACATGGTGAGAGACCCGCGGCGGCGCGCCTTACTGGGTCGATGCCCGATTTAGGAAGAGCGGCGCTGCGCCTTGCAGAATATGAGACACACACACACACACACACACACACACACACACACACACACACACACACACACACACACACACACACACACACACACACACACACACACACACACTAGAACATAATACACATACTCTAATATAAAACACACGGAATCCTTCAAAACACGGAGAAACAACAACAAACACTGACGCCGCTTTAGGGGTTCTGGGGGGTTTGTTTCAGAGTGTTCTGGTCTTTAGTATTTCTGTATTATTTATGGACAGATGGGTTTGTAGTGTTGTGAGTTTAATATGTGTTTAGTGTTTAATGTTTGGTGTAATGTTGGCTTTTCTTGACTTCAGTGTATGAGGTATTTTAAGTCTTTGGTTGAGATGCTGTATTTCTGAGAGTGTAATATTTAGGAGTGTAATATTTAGGAGTGTAATGTTTAGGGTTGGTCTTTGTGGGTTTTAGTATTTGTTGAATTGGTGTTTGTTTGATTTTAATTTTGGGGTTTATTTTCAGGGGTTGTACATTAAAAAAATAACCAAATATTGACCCTCAAAAGCCCCATAACCCTAGAAAATAAACCCCAACATTACATAGGAATCTTACCTAGAACACTTAACCCCAAAACTCCCACATTAAACCCAAACAAACACCAATTCAACAAATACTAAAACCCACATAGACCAACCCTAAATATTACACTCTCAGAAATACAACATCTCAACCAAAGACTTTAAATACCTCAAATACTGAAGTCAATAAACTGCAACATTACACCAAACATTGAGATCATCAAACACTAAAACCATCTGACAGATGAAACACCGGTGCATAAATACTAAACAAATATTGAGCCCTCAAAACAACCCTGTGTTTCATCTGTCAGATGGTTTTAGTGTTTGATGGGTTTTGTTGAAGGTTTAGTTTAGTTTTTGCGTGTTTTAGTTAGTAAAAGACTGACGTGTTTACATTCTTTTCAAATGCGGGTCGGATCAGGATCTGTTCGCACTGGAATCTAATCTGATATCGGCCACACATAAAACCACAATGTGAACGGCTATAGAAAAATACCAGATCTGAGCAGTGAATCTGAATTGAGCACGAAGGCTCACGGTGTGAACGCATCACATTTGTCGTCATTAAATATTTCATGTTAATATCAATATTAAAGTGTCAGCCAGTCACTCATTATTTCAGTGTTCAGGACTGGCTTGTTCAGGTTCAGTATTAGGGGCCGTTTTACATCGTTTTACATATTTATATGTTATCAGTCCATATTTGGCCGCTAAATAATGTATTATTAGTATTTCCTTCAGCTGAGACACATCAGATGCGCACTGTTCACCATGATGGTTTTGAATTGCTTGAAATATGATTAAAATCACTTTAAAAAAAAAAAAGAAAGCAGTTCAGTGTAACGTGCAGCACAAGTCTGTCATATTGGCTACATAAAATCCTAATGAGAACATTATAATTGTGTTTTGGACATGGATTTTAATGGTGAGACTTTTGTTTTTGTAATCAGGCTCTCAAAAATTATATAAAAATGTAGATTTATCGGAAAAATATATCGGTTATCGGTTTCGGCCAAAATGTTAATATCTGTGCATCCCTAAATATTTGTTGTTTTCTTGCGTGGTCAATATTTAGCCTAAAGGTTTAATAATAATGAATCTGATGTTTGATTGGGTTTGTTGGGGCTTTGAGGTGATATTTTGACAGAAGTGGTCATTTGTAAACTCTACTTATAATGCCTTGAAACCAAGTGTTTATTTCACGTCAACATTTATCAGTATTTAATTGGCCGTCACTTGACACTCCCTGTAGTTTCAGTGTTTGTTTGGTTTGAGTGTTTTAGTATTTTGACAGATGAAATGTTTGAGATTGGATATATATATATATATATATATATGTGTGTGTGTGGCAGTGAGAGAAAGAGCAGGTTCTCTTCAGACGCGTTTGGTTGAAGTAAAGTTCAGACTAAACCTGGAGACTGATGTTTATAACTTCAGCAGTGAGAGAGTTCATGTTTAGATGTTCTGCTCTCAGCGAACCACATTTAGGCCTGAAGCAGGTGGTTTGGATCCCTGCGTGCCCTTTGACCCCTCACACACACACACACACACGAGTGTAAACGGGGTGTCAGGAGCAGGAGGTGTTTGGATGAGGTACCAATCACTTACTCTCAGATTCAAAACCAGAAATAATGCGGGACTAGTTAACCCGTTAAAGGGATAGTTCACCCAAAAATGAAAATTAGCAAGTCATCCTAGTGTATATGACACTCTGCTTTCAGACGAACACAATCTGAGTTATGTTAAAAAAATTATCTTCCAAGCCTTATAATGGCAGTGAAGTGCAACCAACAGATTGAAGCTCATAAAAGTGCATCTCTCCATCATAAAAGTGCATCTGTCCATCATAAAAGTGCATCTGTCCATCATAAAAGTGCATCTCACTGCCATTATAAAGCTTGGAAGAGCAGGACATTTTTTAATATGACTCTGATTGTGTTTGTCTGAAAGAAGAGTGTCATATACACTAGGATGACTTGAGTAAATCATGGGCTAATTTTCATTTTAAAGTGAACTACTCTTTTAATGTCAACAGATGACACACCGTAAGTTATGCCTGGCCTAAATCAGGGTCAACGTTTGAGTTAATTCATCTTCATGTTCAAATGTATCTCAATTGAGCGAATGTGACATTAAAACTAGTTTAAAACCATTAAAGTTGGGTCATAATAGTAATAATGGATATTAATACATGATAATAATAATGGATAATGCATAATCTTTTTTTTAAGGATTTCATAATCAACTGTTCATTTAATTCCAGTAAATTATGTCTCATTTGTAATTGTTGAAAGCTTATACAATTGCTATTTTTTATTATTGTATTAAATGATAACTTTATTGAAGTTTTATTGTTGTTATGATTAATTTCTACAATGAAATAGCTTTTACTGCTGATATGGTATTTAATAATAAAGAAATGTGCCATCGTATTATGTGCATTACCATTGTGTCGGTCAAATATTGTTTCTGAAAGAGTTTCTTCTGCTCACCAAGGCTCCGTTTATTTGATCAAAAATACAGTAAAAACAATGAAATATCATAATGTAAATCATCTGTTTTCTATGTGAAAATATAGTAAAGTGAATTTATTCCGCTGAGTTTCAGCATCATTACTCCAGTCTTCAGTGTCACATGATCCTTCAGAAATCACTAATCATTATTATCAGTGTTGAAAAAAGTTTTTTACATTTTTATTTCAGGATTATTTGATTAATAGAAAGTTCAAAAAAACTTTTGAAATAGAATATTATGTAACATTACAAAACTGTCTCTTTTGATCAGTTTAATGCGTTCTTGCTGAATAAAACTATTGATTTCTTTCTTTGATTGGTTGATAATTTTCCTGTTATGTCTGTAACGCTGCTTTGAAACCCTGTCCTGGTAAAGCGCTGTATAACTGCGTGTGGTGTGTTTCAGAACGAGCAGCAGTTGGACTGTGCGCTGGACCTGATGAGGCGTCTGCCTCCGCAACAGATCGAGAAGAACCTCAGCGACCTCATCGACCTGGTCAGTGTGTTCACTCTCTCGCTCCTTCATTCCCTCGCTCAGTTTACAGTGGCCTTTTATTGTGGACAGCCTAAGGCACACCTGTGCAGTAATCACGCAGTGTGATCAGCATCTTGATACGCCATAGCTGTGAGGGGGATGATGATCTCGGCAAAGGAGAAGTGCTCACTGACACACGTCTAGACAGATCTGTGAACAATATTAGAGAGAAATAGGCCTTTTGTGCACATAGAAAAAGTCTTAGATCTTTGAGTTCAGCTCATGAAAAATAGGGGCAAAAACAAGTGTTGCGTTTATAATTTTGTTCAGTGTATATTCGTCAATTGAAATATAAAATACAAAATGTTTTAGGTGAAAAACTTGAACAATTGAAACAGTTTTTCGTCTTAATTTCATTTAACTAAAAATCTGAATCGTTTTTTTTTTTAATAACAAAACGTCCCACTGCTGATGGTCCTTGAATATCATTCACTACGTTAAATGTGCCTATTTCCAACGAATCATGTGACTTCAGAAGAGTGACCTAGCATTGAATTAAGTTTCACTCTTGAAATCTCCGGTAAATTACTCAGATTATTACGCGGAGAGTAACACACTAAAGTTTTGAAGTAAAACTAACTAGCTAATAATCTTGAAATATGTTGTATTATGAGCCAGTCTCTTTTTTAACTTTTATATTGTATTTATTTATTATATTGATATGCTAATTATTATATTTATTAAGTATCTCATCCGAAATGTATTATGTTCTTTATATATTAGTACATGTATTGTTAACAATTTGTTTTGTCTATTTTAAATAGGATCTACCTCTCCTTTTCTTTTTAAATGCACCTTTGGGGTTGTCACGAGTAATTTCATTGTGCCCCACAATGACAATAAAGTACTACTACTACACATTAAAGTTTTGAAGTAGAAAGATTGAAATGGTATTTGCATGTAACGAAACGGACTACAGGAATCTTTTAGTTACAGCTTTGATAACCATTTTTTCAGTATAGTGCATGACTGTTATGATACTTTTATTGTGTTTTTCCAGTGTTTTTGATCATTTTTTGAGCACAGTCTGTTTTCATTGTATGCAAAAGAGCATTGTGAAAAATGTCCAGTTTAATATCTGCTTTTGAGAGTCAAAGCTGAGTTTTTGTCTGAACTGTGTTTTCGTTCGGTCTGTTGTTAGCTGTTATTAGGGCTGGTGTCAGTCACGCAGCAGGAGCCAACGTGTGTGTGTGTGTGAGAGACTGACCCTTGATGGTTCAGGAATGAGTGTGACAGGAATCCACTTCCTCTCCAGCAGGGTGAATCATTTGTTCTGTGTGTGTGTAGGTGCCCAGCCTGTGTGAAGATCTGCTGTCGTCTGTGGATCAGCCGCTGAAGATCGCTCGTGATAAAGTCGTGGGCAAAGACTATCTGCTGTGCGACTACAACCGTGACGGCGACTCCTACAGGTCGGAGCTCAACCAATCCACGTTCACATGCATGACAAAACATACCAGAAACACACTAAACATTTTAAAACATTCATTAAATTGTTAGTCGTTTGATTTACCACTGTTTTTTATGATGCATTTGTATTAAATCACGAATACAGAATTTGCACGCTCTGATGATGTCACGTTTGTTTGCACGCTCTGATGATGTCACGTGTGTGTTTGCATGCTCTGTCACGCGTGTGTGTGTTTGCGCGCTCTAATGATCTCACGTGTTTGCGCGCGCTGATGATGTCACATGTGTTTGCGTGCTCTGATGATCTCACGTGTTTGCGCGCGCTGATGATGTCACGTGTGTTTGCGTGCTCTGATGATCTCACGTGTTTGCGCGCTCTGATGATCTCACGTGTTTGCGCGCTCTGATGATCTCACGTGTTTGCGCGCGCTGATGATGTCACGTGTGTTTGCGTGCTCTAATGATCTCACGTGTTTGCGCGCGCTGATGATGTCACGTGTGTTTGCGTGCTCTGATGATCTCACGTGTTTGCGTGCTCTGATGATCTCACGTGTTTGCGTGCTCTGATGATCTCACGTGTTTGCGTGCTCTGATGATCTCACGTGTTTGCGTGCTCTGATGATCTCACGTGTTTGCGCGCTCTAATGATCTCACGTGTTTGCGCGCTCTGATGTCACGTGTGTTTGCGTGCTCTGATGATCTCACGTGTTTGCGCGCTCTGATGTCACGTGTGTTTGCGTGCTCTGATGATCTCACGTGTTTGCGCGCTCTGATGATATCACGTGCTCTGATGATCTCACGTGTTTGCGCGCTCTGATGATGTCACGTGTGTTTGAGTGCTCTAATGATCTCACGTGCTCTGATGATGTCACGTGTTTGTTTGCGCGCTCTGATGATCTCACGTGTTTGTTTGCACGCTCTGATGATGTGACGTGTGCGTTTGCGCGCTCTGATGATGTCACGTGTGTGTGTGTGTGTTTGCGCGCTCTAATGATCTCACGTGCTCTGATGTCACGTGTTTGTTTGCACGCTCTGATGATGTCACGTGTGTGTTTGCATCTCCCAGATCCCCCTGGAGTAATAAGTACGAGCCCCCTATCGACGACGGAGCGATGCCCTCTGCGCGGCTCAGGAAGCTGGAAGTGGAGGCCAACAACGCCTTCGACCAGTACCGAGACCTGTGAGTACAAGCCCCTCCCCCTCCCCGCCTGCTGCGCTGCCATTGGCTGACGCGCTGTGGTCCGCCCACAGGTACTTCGAGGGCGGGGTCTCCTCCGTCTACCTGTGGGATCTGGATCACGGGTTCGCTGGAGTCATCCTCATCAAGAAGGCCGGCGACGGCTCCAAGAAGATCAAGGGATGCTGGGACTCCATACATGTGGTGGAGGTGCAGGTGAGACACACATCCAGGAAGTGATGTCAATTGGAATGGCAGCGAAACAGGAAGTGTGTGAATATGTGTGTGTGTGTGTGTTACAGGAGAAGTCCAGCGGCCGCACGGCTCATTATAAACTCACGTCTACCGTCATGTTGTGGCTTCAGACCACCAAAACTGGCTCTGGAACCATGAACCTGGGCGGCAGCCTCACTCGACAGGTAACACTCTCTCACACACACACACTTCTATCTGTGTGTCCAGTTACTGCTGCTGACTTGTGTGTGTGTGTGTGTGTGTGTGTGTGTGTGTGTGTCTCAGATGGAGAAAGATGAGACGGTCGGTGAATCTTCCCCTCACATCGCCAACATTGGACGCCTGGTGGAGGTGATTCTCTCACTGACTCACTCACTGACTCACTCACTGACTGACTCACTGACTGACTCACTGACTGACTCACTGACTGACTCACTGACTGACTCACTGACTGACTCACTGACTGACTCACTGACTGACTGACTCACTGACTGACTCACTGACTGACTGACTCACTGACTGACTCACTCACTGACTGACTGACTCACTCACTGACTCACTCACTCACTGACTCACTCACTCACTGACTCACTCACTCACTGACTCACTCACTGACTGACTCACACACTCACTGACTCACTCACTGACTCACTCACACACTCGCACGCTGACTCACTCGCACGCTGACTCACTCGCACGCTGACTCACTCGCACGCTGACTCACTCGCACGCTGACTCACTCGCTCGCTGACTCACTCGCTCGCTGACTCACTCGCACGCTGACTCACTCGCTCGCTGACTCACTCGCACGCTGACTCACTCGCACGCTGACTCACTCGCACGCTGACTCACTCGCACGCTGACTCACTCGCACGCTGACTCACTCGCACGCTGACTCACTCGCACGCTGACTCACTCGCTCGCTGACTCACTCGCTCGCTGACTCACTCGCACGCTGACTCACTCGCTCGCTGACTCACTCGCACGCTGACTCACTCGCTCGCTGACTCACTCGCACGCTGACTCACTCGCTCGCTGACTCACTCGCTCGCTGACTCACTCGCTCGCTGACTCACTCGCTCGCTGACACACACACTCACTCGCTGACACACACACTCACTCGCTGACACACACACTCACTCGCTGACACACACACTCACTCGCTGACACACAACCTCACTCGCTGACACACAACCTCACTCACACACTCACTGACACACACACTCACTCGCTGACACACACACTCACTCGCTGACACACACACTCACTCGCTGACACACAACCTCACTCGCTGACACACAACCTCACTCACACACTCACTCATTTACTGACACACAACCTCACTCACACACTCACTCACTCTCACACACACTGACTCACTCACTCACTCACTGACACATACATACACACACTCTCTCACTCACTCACTGACACATACATACACACACTCTCTCACTCACTCACTGACACATACATACACACACTCTCTCACTCACTCACTAACACAATCAAAAACTTCTGGTCTAACTAATAAAGTCCAAACATTATTATAAACAAGTGAACAGTCAGTAATAAAATAAGCACAAATACACACATTACAAGCAGAGATGAATACTGAATAACAGTCACAGTCTAACAGTATTCAGGTACAGAAATGAATAATTAAGCCTAAATGTAAAATAACACTGTTCACTGTAGAAATTAAATATAGTTTCATCGTTGTTAAAGCTGTATTCTGTTGTGTTATAAACATTAATGACACAGCAGGAATATTAGGCTACTGTCACTTTAAGACCGAATACACGGACACACATCCGGGTCTCTGTTCTCTGACGACAGAACCGAGAGGACACTTGCCGAGATCATTTTTAGTTACTCACACACACGCTTCGGTGCTAGTTTAGGTTACACTTGTCATCATACATGCTTAAACCGTGTGTGTGTGTGTGTGTGTGTCTTTTAGGACATGGAGAACAAGATCCGCTCCACTCTCAATGAAATTTACTTCGGCAAGACCAAGGACATCGTTAACGGCCTGAGGTACAATCTCACGATACACACTCCACGCGATACACACTCGACCCACGCGAGTATTCAAACTCTAAATGAACCAACAACTAGAGTGATATGAGTGATTCTTTTAATGAACCGACTCAGACTGGCTGATGACTCAATCCCTCTGATGACTCACTGAACTGCTCAGTTCTCGATTCACTCGTGTTCAAACTCAGTGAACCAACGCCTCGTACAGTTGAACTCGAGACTCGCGAGATTTGAATCAGTTACACATTTCCTGATTCGGTTCAATTCTGAGTTCTTGGTTCTTAAAATGAATCGACTCGTACTGTTGTACTTGAGACTCATGAATCTGTGTCGTTACTCGCTTCATTTCAGTGTTACTTTACTCTTTATTTTAGTTGTAGTATTTTGAATTAGCTTTTATTTTTATATTTTTTAGTTTTCATGTTAATTTTAGTTACATTTTTAGTTATTGAATTATGTGCGCTTGTCATTTTATGTGTTTTTTTTAAATATTACTTTTAAGGATAATTATTTTTTTATTTCAATTTTAGTTCGTTTTAAACTTCACTTCTTTCAATTTACTGCCGAGGCAACATTTCTAATTTTCGTTTTTCAACTAATATTTCAGCTTTATTTCAATTCACAGAAAAGTGTTTTTGATTCGTTATTCTGCTCGCAAATGGATTCATTAAAAATTACAGATTCATTACAGATTCATCATCTCTTCCTGCTGAGTTTTCCTCATATTTCTCGACTGTTTTCATTCCTCTGTCTCTCTCTCACTCTCACTCTCTCTCTCCCTTTCTCTCACTCTCTCTCTCTCCCTTTCTCTCACTCTCTCTCTCCCTCTGTCTGTCTCTCTCTCTCCCCCTCTCTCTCTCCCTTTCTCTCACTCTCTCTTTCTCTCACTCTCTCTCTCTTCTCTCTCTCCCTCTCTTTCTCTTCTCTCTCCCTCTCTCTCTCTCTCCCTCCTGTCTGTCTGTGTCTCTCTATCATTGTGTCGATGGGCTCCAGATCTATCGAGTCTCTTCCTGATAATCAAAAGTACCGTCAGTTGCAGCGGGAGCTCTCTCAGGTTCTGACCCAGCGTCAGATCTACATTGACTAGGGTCAGAGGCGTGTGTGTGTGTGTGCCTGCACGACCTCCTTAAACACACTAACTGCATGCAGGTGCATTCTGGGTACAGCTCACCAACATTAATGTGTGAGAAGTAGGGTTGGGAATCTAATACTTGTTATTGACTTAAAATCTCGATTCTTCTGTGAGGATTTCAATATGAGTTTAAACCATTGAAGGGCGAGAGACTCAGTTTTCTGAGTCGCTTAACTGTGTGTTTTCCTCTTACGTCTCTGTGTGTGTGTGTGTGTTTCAGGAGCGTGCAGACGCTGGCGGATAAGTCGAAGCAGGATGCTCTGAAGAACGACCTGATGATCGCGCTTAGCCAACGCAAACAGCAGAGCTAGAGACTCACTCACTCACTCTCTCTCTCTCTCTCTCTCTCTGTGTCTCTCTCTCTCTCTCTGTGACTCTCTCTCTCTCTCTGTCTCTCTCTCTCTGTGTGTGTCTCTCTCTCTCTTTGTGTCTCTCTCTCTGAAAAAGGAGAAAAGGCTTTTTGTTTTTTGTTGAACGCACCGGTCTCTCTCTCTGTCTGTAATCATGTAGTATTAAAACAGTGCTGGTTGTTTCTGTCTGATTGATGACATCACCGTGGGGGCGGAGCTTTTCTCCCGCCATCAGAAGAACAAGTTTTCCAGGAGAGGCGGGATATATATATATATATATATATATAAATATATATAAATATACACACATGTATGTATTATGACCTTTATCATTAATATTGATTTTGCTGTTAATATTAAACGATTTGTTTGAATCCACACGGATGAGTGTGTGAGTGTATGTGTGATTGTGTGTGTGTTGAATCTGTCATTGACAAAAGCAGCAAATATATTCCTCCCGTCTCTCTCTGTCCATCTGAGAGCGTCAGACGGTTCGTGGTTTTCTTCAGGGTGGATTATGTCAAGTTTTTTTTTTCTTTTGGTCTTTTTTTTGTTTGTTTTTTGTAAAGCTTACAGTTTGTTGTTTTAGGGCCTCCAGCTACAATAAAAACAGTAAAAACGAACGGAGTTATGTTTCTTTAAAACGCTTTAATGCTGGTAAACATAAGTGGCTCTGATGCTCGACACTCATTCACTATCATGTCTCTCTCACATAATTACACGCTTATCAATATTTCATCAGCATTCATGTGTAATAGGCCAGAGAATATCCAGTCAATCGGCCGTTAATACGGATTATACACACATCTCTCATCTTCTCTGGAGATTAATCTAATCATATTTTAAAGCAGCAGTCCGTAGCTTTTCCTCTTTGTCGCCATCTCTGTTTGAAGTCTGCAATTGCAGTCATTCGCGGAATTATTAATTCTACGTGAGTTGTACATCGGCATGAAACAGCGCGGATGAACACAATGTTGTGAGGAGAGTGCGCATCGCGGTTGTCGGTCACAGCGCCGGTGTGGATATGATATTCAGAATCACACATTCAACTTTTTGGAAGTAAAGGATGACAAGCATAAGAATTTTCAACGGAAAATGTCATCTGAACAAGTAAGTAACATTCACTTTTGTTCAGATCAACTAAGGGCGAAAATGCACTGCAGTAAATCGCGCTGATTAAATCTAACGATCGATTATCATATGTCAAACCGTGCAAAATATACTTTGTTCTCAAATTGTTAATGTTAACAACATCAGCATTGCGTGACTAACATCACATTTAATGTGTATTATGGCTACCTGTAGTTGTTTTCATTTCTGTGCGGTCTAATTTCTAATCGTCATAACAAATTATTGTTTCTATACTGTATAAAATAAAATACAGTATTTTAGAGGAGGAGGAGGCAGAGGAGGAGGAAGAGGCAGTGGAGGAGGAGGAAGAGGCAGTGGAGGAGGAGGAAGAGGCAGTGGAGGAGGAGGAAGAGGCAGTGGAGGAGGAGGAAGAGGCAGTGGAGGAGGAGGAAGAGGCAGTGGAGGAAGAGGAGGAGGAGGAGGAAGAGGCAGTGGAGGAGGAAGAGGCAGTGGAGGAGGAAGAGGCAGTGGAGGCGGAGGAGGAGGCAGAGGAGGAGGAAGAGGCAGAGGAGGAGGAAGAGGCAGTGGAGGAGGAAGAGGCAGAGGAGGAGGAGGAAGAGGCAGTGGAGGAGGAAGAGGCAGTGGAGGAGGAGGATGAGGCTGTGGAGGAAGAGGAGGAGGAGGAGGAAGAGGCAGAGGAGGAGGAAGAGGCAGTGGAGGAGGAAGAGGCAGTGGAGGAGGAGGAAGAGGCAGTGGAGGAAGAGGAGGAGGAGGAGGAAGAGGCAGTGGAGGAGGAAGAGGCAGTGGAGGAGGAAGAGGCAGTGGAGGCGGAGGAGGAGGCAGAGGAGGAGGAAGAGGCAGAGGAGGAGGAAGAGGCAGTGGAGGAGGAAGAGGCAGTGGAGGAGGAGGAAGAGGCAGTGGAGGAGGAAGAGGCAGTGGAGGAGGAGGAAGAGGCAGTGGAGGAAGAGGAGGAGGAGGAGGAAGAGGCAGAGGAGGAGGAAGAGGCAGTGGAGGAGGAAGAGGCAGTGGAGGCGGAGGAGGAGGAAGAGGAGGAAGAGGCAGTGGAGGAGGAGGAAGAGGCAGTGGAGGAGGAGGAAGAGGCAGTGGAGGAGGAGGAAGAGGCAGTGGAGGAGGAGGAGGAGGAAGAGGCAGTGGAGGAGGAGGAAGAGGCAGTGGAGGAAGAGGAGGAGGAAGAGGCAGAGGAGGAGGAAGAGGCAGTGGAGGAAGAGGCAGTGGAGGAGGAGGAAGAGGCAGTGGAGGAAGAGGAGGAGGCAGAGGAGGAGGAAGAGGCAGTGGAGGAGGAAGAGGCAGTGGAGGCGGAGGAGGAGGCAGAGGAGGAGGAAGAGGCAGTGGAGGAGGAAGAGGCAGTGGAGGAGGAGGAAGAGGCAGTGGAGGAGTGGAGGAGGAGGAAGAGGCAGTGGAGGAGGAGGAAGAGGCAGTGGAGGAGGAGGAAGAGGCAGTGGAGGAGGAGGAAGAGGCAGTGGAGGAGGAGGAAGAGGCAGTGGAGGAAGAGGCAGTGGAGGAGGAAGAGGCAGTGGAGGAGGAAGAGGCAGTGGAGGAGGAAGAGGCGGAAGAGGCAGTGGAGGAGGAGGAGGCGGAGGAAGAGGTGGAGGAGGAGGAGGAGGCAGAGGAGGAGGAGGCAGAGGAGGAGGAAGAGGCAGTGGAGGAGGAAGAGGCAGTGTAAGAGGCAGAGGAGGTGGAAGAGGCAGAGGAGGAGGAGGAGGAGGCAGAGGAGGAGGAAGAGGCAGAGGAGGAAGAGGCGGAGGAGGAGGAAGAGGCAGTGGAGGAAGAGGAGGAGGAAGAGGCAGAGGAGGAGGAAGAGGCAGTGGAGGAGGAAGAGGCAGTGGAGGAGAAAGAGGCAGTGGAGGAGGAAGAGGCAGTGGAGGAGGAAGAGGCGGAAGAGGCAGAGGAGGAGGAGGAGGAGGCAGAGGAGGAGGAAGAGGCAGAGGAGGAAGAGGCGGAGGAGGAGGACGAGGCAGTGGAGGAAGAGGAGGAGGAAGAGGCAGAGGAGGAGGAAGAGGCAGTGGAGGAGGAAGAGGCAGTGGAGGAGAAAGAGGCAGTGGAGGAGGAAGAGGCAGTGGAGGAGGAAGAGGCGGAAGAGGCAGTGGAGGAAGAGGCGGAGGAAGAGGCGGAGGAGGAGGAGGCAGAGGAGGAGGAGGCAGAGGAGGAGGAGGCAGAGGCAGTGGAGGAGGAAGAGGCAGTGTAAGAGGCAGAGGAGGTGGAAGAGGCAGAGGAGGAGGAAGAGGCAGAGGAGGAGGAAGAGGCAGAGGAGGTGGAAGAGGCAGAGGAGGAGGAAGAGGCAGAGGAGGAGGAAGAGGCAGAGGAGGTGGAAGAGGCGGAGGAGGTGGAAGAGGCGGAGGAGGTGGAAGAGGCGGAGGAGGAGGAAGAGGCAGAGGAGGAGGAAGAGGCAGAGGAGGTGGAAGAGGCAGTGGAGGAGGTGGAAGAGGCAGTGGAGGAGGTGGAAGAGGCAGTGGAGGAGGTGGAAGAGGCAGTGGAGGAGGTGGAAGAGGCAGTGGAGGAGGAGGAGGAGGAAGAGGCAGAGGAGGAGGAAGAGGCAGTGGAGGAGGAAGAGGCGGAAGAGGCAGTGGAGGAAGAGGCGGAGGAGGAGGCGGAGGAGGAGGAAGAGGCAGTGGAGGAGGAGGAAGAGGCAGTGGAGGAGGAGGAGGAGGAAGAGGCAGAGGAGGAGGAAGAGGCAGTGGAGGAGGAAGAGGCAGTGGAGGAGAAAGAGGCAGTGGAGGAGGAAGAGGCAGTGGAGGAGGAAGAGGCGGAAGAGGCAGTGGAGGAAGAGGCAGTGGAGGAGGAAGAGGTGGAGGAGGAGGAGGAGGCAGAGGAGGAGGAGGCAGAGGAGGAGGAGGCAGAGGCAGTGGAGGAGGAAGAGGCAGTGTAAGAGGCAGAGGAGGTGGAAGAGGCAGAGGAGGAGGAAGAGGCAGAGGAGGAGGAAGAGGCAGAGGAGGTGGAAGAGGCAGAGGAGGAGGAAGAGGCAGAGGAGGAGGAAGAGGCAGAGGAGGTGGAAGAGGCGGAGGAGGTGGAAGAGGCGGAGGAGGTGGAAGAGGCGGAGGAGGAGGAAGAGGCAGAGGAGGAGAAAGAGGCAGAGGAGGTGGAAGAGGCAGTGGAGGAGGTGGAAGAGGCAGTGGAGGAGGTGGAAGAGGCAGTGGAGGAGGTGGAAGAGGCAGTGGAGGAGGTGGAAGAGGCAGTGGAGGAGGAGGAAGAGGCAGTGGAGGAGGAGGAAGAGGCAGTGGAGGAGGAAGAGGCGGAAGAGGCAGTGGAGGAAGAGGCGGAGGAGGAGGCGGAGGAGGAGGAAGAGGCAGTGGAGGAGGAGGAAGAGGCAGTGGAGGAGGAGGAAGAGGCAGTGGAGGAGGAGGAAGAGGCAGTGGAGGAGGAGGAAGAGGCAGTGGAGGAAGAGGAGGAGGAAGAGGCAGTGGAGGAGGAAGAGGCGGAGGAAGAGGTGGAGGAGGAGGCAGAGGAGGAGGAGGCGGCAGAGGAGGAGGAAGAGGCAGTGGAGGAGGAAGAGGCAGTGTAAGAGGCAGAGGAGGAAGAGGCAGAGGAGGTGGAAGAGGCAGAGGAGGCAGAGGAGGAGGAAGAGGCAGAGGAGGAGGAAGAGGCAGAGGAGGTGGAAGAGGCAGAGGAGGTGGAAGAGGCAGAGGAGGAGGAAGAGGCAGAGGAGGAGGAAGAGGCAGAGGAGGAGGAAGAGGCAGAGGAGGAGGAAGAGGCAGAGGAGGTGGAAGAGGCGGAGGAGGTGGAAGAGGCAGAGGAGGAGGAAGAGGCAGAGGAGGAGGAAGAGGCAGAGGAGGAGGAAGAGGCGGAGGAGGAGGAAGAGGCGGAGGAGGAGGAAGAGGCGGAGGAGGAGGAAGAGGCGGAGGAGGAGGAAGAGGCGGAGGAGGAGGAAGAGGCGGAGGAGGTGGAAGAGGCGGAGGAGGTGGAAGAGGCGGAGGAGGTGGAAGAGGCGGAGGAGGTGGAAGAGGCGGAGGAGGTGGAAGAGGCGGAGGAGGTGGAAGAGGCAGAGGAGGAGGAGGAGGAGGAAGAGGCAGAGGAGGAGGAAGAGGCAGTGGAGGAGGAAGAGGCGGAAGAGGCAGTGGAGGAGGAAGAGGTGGAAGAGGCGGAGGAGGTGGAAGAGGCAGAGGAGGAGGAAGAGGCAGAGGAGGTGGAAGAGGCGGAGGAGGTGGAAGAGGCAGAGGAGGTGGAAGAGGCAGAGGAGGTGGAAGAGGCAGAGGAGGAGGAAGAGGCAGAGGAGGTGGAAGAGGCGGAGGAGGTGGAAGAGGCGGAGGAGGTGGAAGAGGCAGAGGAGGAGGAAGAGGAGGTGGAAGAGGCGGAGGAGGAGGCAGAGGAGGAGGAGGAAGAGGCAGAGGAGGAGGAGGCGGAAGAGGCGGAGGAGGAGGCAGAGGCGGAAGAGGCGGAGGAGGAGGCAGAGGTGGAAGAGGCAGAGGAGGAGGAAGAGGCAGAGGAGGAGGAGGCGGAGGAAGAGGCGGAGGAGGAGGCAGAGGTGGAGGAGGAGGCAGAGGAGGAGGAGGCGGCAGAGGAGGAGGAAGAGGCAGAGGAGGAGGAAGAGGCGGAGGAGGTGGAAGAGGCGGAGGTGGAAGAGGCAGAGGAGGAGGAAGAGGCAGAGGAGGTGGAAGAGGCAGAGGAGGAGGAAGAGGAGGAGGAGGCAGAGGAGGAGGAAGAGGCAGAGGAGGAGGAAGAGGCAGAGGAGGAGGAAGAGGCAGAGGAGGAGGAAGAGGCAGAGGAGGAGGAAGAGGCAGAGGAGGTGGAAGAGGCAGAGGAGGAGGAAGAGGCAGAGGAGGAGGAAGAGGCAGAGGAGGTGGAAGAGGCGGAGGAGGTGGAAGAGGCAGAGGAGGAGGAAGAGGCAGAGGAGGTGGAAGAGGCGGAGGAGGTGGAAGAGGCGGAGGAGGAGGAAGAGGCGGAGGAGGAGGAAGAGGCGGAGGAGGAGGAAGAGGCGGAGGAGGAGGAAGAGGCGGAGGAGGAGGAAGAGGCGGAGGAGGAGGAGGAGGAGGTGGAAGAGGCGGAGGAGGAGGCAGAGGAGGAGGAGGCAGAGGAGGAGGAGGAGGAGGCAGAGGTGGAAGAGGCAGAGGAGGAGGAAGAGGCAGAGGAGGAGGAGGCGGCAGAGGCGGAGGAGGAGGCAGAGGCAGAGGAGGTGGAAGAGGCGGAGGAGGTGGAAGAGGCGGAGGAGGTGGAAGAGGCAGAGGAGGTGGAAGAGGCAGAGGAGGAGGAAGAGGAAGAGGCAGAGGAGGAGGAAGAGGCGGAGGAGGAGGAAGAGGCGGAGGAGGAGGAAGAGGCGGAGGAGGAGGAAGAGGCGGAGGAGGCGGAAGAGGCGGAGGAGGCGGAGGAGGCGGAAGAGGCGGAGGAGGAGGAAGAGGCGGAGGAGGAGGAAGAGGCGGAGGAGGAGGAAGAGGCGGAGGAGGAGGAAGAGGCGGAGGAGGCGGAAGAGGCGGAGGAGGCGGAAGAGGCGGAGGAGGAGTAAGAGGCGGAGGAGGCGGTAGAGGCGGAAGAGGCGGTGGAGGAGGAAGAGGCGGAGGAGGAGGAGGAGGCAGAGGAGGAGGAGGAGGCAGAGGAGGAGGAGGAGGCAGAGGAGGAGGCAGAGGAGGAGGAAGAGGCAGTGGAGGAGGCAGAGGAGGAGGAAGAGGCAGAGGAGGAGGAAGAGGCAGAGGAGGAGGAGGAGGAAGAGGCAGAGGAGGTGGAAGAGGCAGAGGAGGAGGAAGAGGCAGAGGAGGAGGAAGAGGCGGAGGAGGAGGAAGAGGCGGAGGAGGTGGAAGAGGCAGTGGAGGAGGTGGAAGAGGCAGTGGAGGAGGAGGAAGAGGCAGTGGAGGAAGAGGAGGAGGAAGAGGCAGAGGAGGCGGAAGAGGCAGTGGAGGAGGAAGAGGCGGAAGAGGCAGTGGAGGAGGAGGAAGAGGCAGTGGAGGAGGAGGAAGAGGCAGTGGAGGAGGAGGAAGAGGCAGTGGAGGAAGAGGAGGAGGAAGAGGCAGTGGAGGAGGAAGAGGCAGTGGAGGAGGAAGAGGCAGTGGAGGCGGAAGAGGCAGTGGAGGAGGAAGAGGCGGAAGAGGCAGTGGAGGAGGAGGAAGAGGCAGTGGAGGAGGAGGAAGAGGCAGTGGAGGAAGAGGAGGAGGAAGAGGCAGTGGAGGAGGAAGAGGCAGTGGAGGAGGAAGAGGCAGTGGAGGAGGAAGAGGCAGTGGAGGAGGAAGAGGCGGAAGAGGCAGTGGAGGAGGAGGTGGAGGAGGAGGCAGAGGAGGAGGAGGCAGAGGAGGAGGAAGAGGCAGTGGAGGAGGAAGAGGCAGTGTAAGAGGCAGAGGAGGAGGAGGCAGAGGAGGAGGAAGAGGCAGTGGAGGAGGAAGAGGCAGTGTAAGAGGCAGAGGAGGAAGAGGCAGAGGAGGTGGAAGAGGCAGAGGAGGTGGAAGAGGCAGAGGAGGAGGAGGAGGCGGAGGAGGAGGAAGAGGCGGAGGAGGAGGAAGAGGCGGAGGAGGAGGAAGAGGCGGAGGAGGAGGCAGAGGCGGAGGAGGCGGAAGAGGCGGTGGAGGCGGAAGAGGAGGTGGAAGAGGCGGAGGAGGTGGAAGAGGCGGAGGAGGTGGAAGAGGCGGAGGAGGAGGAAGAGGAGGTGGAAGAGGCAGAGGAGGAGGAAGAGGAGGTGGAAGAGGCGGAGGAGGAGGCAGAGGAGGAAGAGGCAGAGGAGGAGGAGGCGGAAGAGGCGGAGGAGGAGGCAGAGGTGGAAGAGGCAGAGGAGGTGGAAGAGGCAGAGGAGGTGGAAGAGGCAGAGGAGGAGGAAGAGGCGGAGGAGGTGGAAGAGGCGGAGGAGGTGGAAGAGGCAGAGGAGGTGGAAGAGGCAGAGGAGGAGGAAGTGGCAGAGGAGGAGGAAGAGGCGGAGGAGGAGGAAGAGGCGGAGGAGGAGGAAGAGGCGGAGGAGGAGGAAGAGGCGGAGGAGGAGGAAGAGGCGGAGGAGGAGGAAGAGGCAGAGGAGGAGGAGGCGGAAGAGGTGGAAGAGGAGGAGGAGGCGGAAGAGGCAGAGGAGGCGGAGGAGGCGGAAGAGGCGGAGGAGGAGGAAGAGGCGGAGGAGGTGGAAGAGGCGGAGGAGGTGGAAGAGGCGGAGGAGGTGGAAGAGGCGGAGGAGGAGGAAGTGGCGGAGGAGGAGGAAGAGGCGGAGGAGGAGGAAGAGGCGGAGGAGGAGGCGGAGGAGGAGGCAGAGGCGGAAGAGGCGGAGGAGGAAGAGGCGGAGGAGGTGGTAGAGGCGGAGGAGGTGGAAGAGGCGGAGGAGGTGGTAGAGGCGGAGGAGGAGGAAGAGGCAGAGGAGGAGGTGGAAGAGGCAGAGGAGGAGGTGGAAGAGGCAGAGGAGGAGGAAGAGGCAGAGGAGGAGGCAGAGGAGGTGGAAGAGGCAGAGGAGGAGGAAGAGGCAGAGGAGGTGGAGGAGGCAGAGGAGGTGGAGGAGGCAGAGGAGGAGGAAGAGGCAGAGGAGGAGGCAGAGGAGGTGGAAGAGGCAGAGGAGGAGGAAGAGGCAGAGGAGGTGGAGGAGGCAGAGGAGGTGGAGGAGGCAGAGGAGGAGGAAGAGGCAGTGGAAGAGGCAGAGGAGGAGGAAGAGGCAGAGGTCTGGTTTCAGAAGATGATGCAAGGAGAGCTGCAGACCTGTCACAGCAGAGGTTAACAGAGATACAGGTTTTTATTTTTATTATACACTTTAAAATATTATTTTCCCCATATATCTTGTATCATATTGTTGCTGTTCTAGTCTGCAGTGAATGATCTAGACTTCTGTCAACGGGGAGAGATCCTTCAAGAGGTTTTAGTACAGCATCCTCCAATATTGTTTGACGTTTTAGCCCAATGCTACACAAGCAACAACCCTTCCTACAGCATCATCACTACACTGGTGTACCTGCAGCAACTGCAGAGAGATGCCCACAGACCTCGAAAGAAAATGTTGTGGCCAGCGACCAGAGAGGTGTGTAAGCAGGACAGCTACATTTGAACTTCTGTGTCTCGATCCATCAGTTTTGAGGTTGGTTAGGGACACACGTAATGATATTCTTGCCTTGGAAGACTCTGCTGAACCAGGCACAGACAGTTGGGAGTGTCGATATGCTGCATACAGGCAGTATGTAGTTTGGCAGTATGGTGCGTTAGGTGGGGGCCATAGAGTGGTCATGCCAAGTTGTTGTGTTTGGTGTATTAGAGATAAATATCCTGATCCTCACAGCCAATACACAGGATTTATACCAAATAGGCTGTAACACAGTACTTGTTTATTTTTATTTACTTTCCTTTAAATATTATTACATAACAATGTTGAACTATTCAAATAAGCTTTTCTACTATTAAAAACTCAATGCACTACTACCTCTTTTAACATAATAATGCAAGATTACATTTCATTTTAAATTGTTACTGTATTAGTGTATACTGTTTTGGTGCAATATAATTTGTTATAAGCGTCATTTTGTGTGGTTTGATTCTTTAAAATCCGTTCCTTTCATTATATGTAAACAAGTTATTAGAATACTAAAATAATTATTTTTTGTATTTAGTATTCTCTTTTATTTAACAGGATTTAAAATATTGTTGTTAATGTTTACTTGTTTACATGTTATAGAGAATACAATAAAGAAAAAAAGAAAACTGGAGTTCCTTATCAAGTCTTTTTATTACACTGACCAAATCAGGCCGATACAAACTGCACTTCAAAATAGGCAGATTTTTTGGTACCATTTGTAATTCAACCATCTTTACTAAACACTGTTCAAACAACTTGTATGTTACACTCTTGTTGAGGTCCACACGTCCTGTACACTGTTACTCCAGTAGTAGAGTATAACAGCAAACCACCCAGGATATAAGCTAGAAAGAGTGAAAAAAAGTGAGCAAAACAAAACAATATTACATAATATAAATTAATGTCACATTATTCATGTTTACCTTGAAAAATTTGTTTTATAATAGGTGATTACAGCTGTGAGTAAATCATGCAAGATCCTGAAAGAAAGACATCAACACAGTAAATATTGGTCCTATGCAGCATACACATTTCAAGCAATTTATGAAATTCTGTCATACTTACATCTCCTCTGTGAAGTTGAGCTAGAACTAACTCTGCAGTTGGAGGAGGAGGAACGGGTGGTAAGTTGCCCAGGGCTCTGGGGTCATCAGGCTTCAATGTCCTCCTCCTTGGCAAACCTGAAGCAGACTGTAGTCTTTTCCGAACAATAGACCTCTGCAGTTCTGGGATGTACATGTAGTCTTTGGTTGTTTTTAATGCGTAAACACACCACCTTTTAGATTTTTTGTTGTACAGCCTCCTGTACCTAAGACATGAAGGTAGAGTTAAATCTAAAAATCTAATTGCCATGGTAAAGAGACCACAATACATTTATTATAGACATTTTAACATTGAAGTTTACTCACATTTTGTTGCCCTCTGCATTCACCAATACTGGACGATGATTGTGATGATTGTAGTCCAGAGCTGCAAGTAAGGTTCTGGCCTCATAAACCGGTGGCGAAAATGCAAATCTCTTGCTGGGGTACATCAAAATGTGATTTTGAAAAGACTCTAGATCAGCAGTTGTCCTGGAGTAACATATAAATCATAAACGTATATTATCTATTGACCTTTAACAATAAATGTAAATCAACGGCTGTGAACACAAGATAAAGTTCATAATAGACAAACTTATTGCAAAATTAGACATTAGACAAGGCATAATTACATAATTACATTCGCACATAATTACCTGAATCTAAGATACTTGTCAATTCCTTTGAGCCATCTTGCATCAAGAACAATCCTTGACAAGGCCTCATGTGCAACGGAGCCAGATTTCATCCATTCCTTATTGTGGTCAGTCTCCAACCTGCCATGTTGACATTGTCCAAAGGCCCATGTATGCTTGTTAGTCACATGATGAAGCACACCAGTCCAAAGACCCTAAAAAAAAACCAAATACTGTCATCAATACTATTGATGATATATAATACTATATATATATAATACTATTATGAAGAATAAAACATTTAGAAAAACCACATAAATCTTACCATGAACTGTTCTCTGTTATCTGCTGCCTTACAACAAAACCAGAAATGGTTTACGATGTCTTTTATCCAGATAAAAATTGTGTGCTGGCCAGCTATCATCCCAGCCTAAGAAAAAAAGAAAGAAAAAAAAGCGCTTTATGCTTCCCCACAAGGTCATCTTCACAAATAATATGTTCCTGCTCAGTGAAGGGCTCATCAACAGACTCGGTACAATCCACTTCGTCATGCACAGTTTCATCAAGCCCAAACACAGGGAACTCATCAATGTTGTAAGGAATACTTTGTGAACCTTTCATTCTGAAAAAAAACTTTTTAGCATTTCCTATATCAGAACTGAAATCTTTTTTTTGTTTTAAAATACATAATAAAAAGAACATACCGCAAACATAAAGGTGGCACATATTCTTCATCTGAACTGTCATCGACATCATACTCATCCCCATATTTTGACGGCATAACCATTTCATTATCCCAATCGATACTTTGTAAAAGATGAATAGACAGAATTAACGCAGTATGGGTAAACCTAAATAACTAACAGCTAAATATATAGTACCATAAACTATATATTTACTTACACAGTGTTCATCAGGAGATTAGCTTGATTGTCATCAATTTGCAATGACTTCTCACTAATTAGCATAGATGTAAAGCTGTAATGAAACAAATAAAATGACACTTGTTAGATTTCTTGAATGTAGTGTAGCATCAGAGTTTAAAAAAAAATAATTATAGCTTCTAATACATAAAAATTATGTGCTGGACCAAAGTTCAAAGAAAATAAGCTTATTGAAGACAGCTATGTAGCATAGCCTTCAGTGTAGTTTTTAATTCAAGTCAAAGTATGTGTGAAAAGACCATACATTTGTTAATAATAATATAATATAATGAAATAAAAGACAGGACTCATATTGGAGACCATACAATGTAAAGAATAGATGGGCCATCCTGTGTGTACTGACTGTATGGGACATACAGTTTACAGACACACATGTTGATTACATCAGGGGCAAAGGCTGAATGCATCACATCAGAATAAACACTGAAGACAAACACACTTATATTATATACTATGGATAATCAGAAAAAATAAAACTATGTAACTAATAGAGATAATATACAAACCTTGCTTGCAATGCCTCTTCTTCATCATGTTCTTTTTCCAAAATACCAACTCCGGTGTCAGAAAAAACACTTCCTCTGTATGAGTAACAAATGAGTGTCTATAACACACTCGCAGAAATGTCATGTGATGGAAAACAGCAGATTACATGGTAGAGCAAACATGTACACACAAATAACAATCATAGTGCTATGGAATAAACGGTTTATGAACTGAATCCCTGTTATGCATAAACGTGTTTTACATATTATAACTTAACTCTTCCGCTAACATCTTACGACAGGAAAATGTTCACTTTACCGATCTGATTCAGCTGCAATACTCGACAACGGAGGAGGCGGGTTTGGTTTTCTAGGAGTAGAGGTGAATTGCTCCCTCTCAAAGCTAGAACAAAAAAAAATCATATTTACCATAATAGCAAAACGAAAAAAGGCACAACAATGAAACTCCGTAACTGTGTGAATTAAGCGAACAAGTGTGCTACTGTTACACGATTTAACTATTGAAATGTCGTACCTGTCCAGCAGAAAAAAAGCCATCTCTGCGTCCGTTTTGAACCCCTTCAAATCACGGAGTTCACTCCAACCTTCAAAAGCCCTGCCGATGTTTATCCTAGTTTTCGCATGTGCCCGGTTGCAGTCTCTTTTTTTCTGTAACCACTCCGAAGTCCGAATTCTTTTGGGTTTTACAGCGGCTGCATCTCCGGTCGTCACTGGTGATTGTCGTTTTAACCTGTCTTGAGTCGCCATTAGTTTAATTATTTAAAGAGCTGTGAGAAACAGCTGAAAATCTCCACCTCCAACATCCTCACACGCAGGATAGCCTGCTTACAGGTGGTTCATGCTACCCATCGAGATTTGCTACTTACTGGTTATGCGCATGTGCAATCTCACAGTTTTTTTAATATAAGGTAAATTTTAATGTTTTATAATGTAATTTCCCTTTTTTTTTTTTTTAAAGAATGCTAACTACCATATGCATATTAGTACGGTTAGTCAGCTGAACAAGAATAACTGTATTTGATGATAATTTTTACTTTTCACACCGTTTTAAAAATAAAAACAGTACAGTAGCCTATACAGTAGCTACTCATAACGTATAATTTTATTATAATTGTATTTCATATAATATACAATAATGTAGCCTAATTTTTACTTGTTATATCAAATGTGATAATTGCTAGTTCATTTAAAATATCAAAATATGCTCCCCATACACTTACCCTCTTTTAAATGAAATAACGATGTCATAATATTGTGAGATTTTCACCAATATGGAAACGATAGAGAATGAATCGACATTCTATGTGATCGATTCGCGCTACGGTAGCATTTTTCGACAGGGCAGCACAACCCGTCAGAACACCGGGACTCCTTCTTTGTGTGTACAGATGTGACGTAATGACGCAAAGACATGCTTGAATCTCCCGCGGAAATCCACCAGTACCACTGGAATTAAAATCACTATTACAAGCTAACCGTTTTGAATCGAGCAAAGGTAAGCTGATATTTTTGAACACTGACTGGTTATGTTTTTTAAAAAATATATTATTTTGGATCATTTTTACCCAAAAAAGTTACTGACTGCAGCTTTAATGAAATTAATAATCACTTAGTAAATCTGTGTGTGGTGAGAGACTTACCTTTTCAGTCGTGTTAAGACAAATCTTTAGCTCTCAATAAATGCGAGCTGTTGTTTAAACTCTGTTTTTAATACAATACAATTTCATATTTATTCTTACTCGTTCTTTTCTTTTGATTACTTTGTTATTTCTTTTTTTGGACGACATTTTGTCCTCAGGAAAAAGGAGCGCGAGTCGTCGCTGGGCAGATTAGAATATTTTATAAAATATGTAATCTTTAGGTCGAGATACGTGTCGTAAAATATGAATCAAACTATTTTACCCCATATAAAGCATATCCGGTAGAGTTAATCAGCAATTATCTGCAATGACAAGGTTCATTAGATCACGCAGGTACTCGTACATTTGCGTTGTTTTCTTCAGACTCTTCTTTTCCCGCTTCTCGTCCTCCGGTAGAACAGCGCCCTCTATCGATGGCCCACAACACACGCAGTTCGTCTATTGATTTAAATGAGTCAGGGCAGTAAATGTAAATAGCATTTAAATATTATGTACCACAGAAACACGCTCGTTATTTCAAGATAATAGATTTTACCTATCTGTGTGAGGTAAAACAATCAATGCACATGCGCTGACATGGTCGGGACAGCAGGAGGCGCTCCTTTATTTTTTAAACATCTCAGGAGCTGTTAATACACCAAACACACACACAACACACTCTCACGCGGAGAAGTGAAAGCTTTTCCCACTCCTTTCCCATTTCTGTTTAATTTTGAAATGGATGAGTTAGCTAATTATTTTTATATTTTGTTCCTTTATAAATGTGAGTTGATGTTAATGTTGCTAAGCAGAACAAATAACCAAATCATCAGTCACACAATCGTCAGTTTTCTGTTTGTTTTGTTTGTATGATTAGCTTATTATTTGGCGGTTTAGTGGAACGTTCATTTTTAACGTTTAAACTTTTTTCTTGGTGTGGCGAACGTTAAGATTCCATTCTATCATTTTGCAATCATTATAGGAAATGAAGAACGTTCTGAAACAAGCAGTAGGCTAACGTAAAAAAAAGACAAACGTTCCTTTCACGAAATGTTTTAGTGCTAACGTTTTGAGAACATTATTAAAGACAAGATAACGGAACGAACGTTCTAGTTCTAGAGCTTTGGGTATAAGAAAAGCGCGATAGCCTGAATAAAATGTATTATTATTATTATTATTATTAACGTTCTATTAACGTTAATAGAAGAACGTTTGTTCATACTTTGACAAAACGTTCCGTTGGGATATCACTATTATTTGCATCTTTATGGCCTTTTTGGAACTTGCCAGCTTTGTGTAGCCTATTTGTAGTGCACTGTAATTAAATAGCCTAAAAACAAATAAATAGTACTAATACAATTCTTTATTCGGTTAAATGACTTGATTTTCCTCCCCAGAGCAGATATATTTTCTGAATAGCATCGGCAGGGTGTCTTCTAAGATTTGTCCCCACTGCCCCCCCCCCCCCCCCCCTCCCTCTCCCTCTCCCCTCTCGGCGCTCTGAATCAGGTTTATGTTAATGATCCCCCTCCCCGGATTCACTGGAGGTGTGTGTGTGTGTGTGTGTGTGTGAGTGAGAGAGAGAGAGAGAGAGAGAGAGAGAGAGAGAGAGAGAGGGAGAGAGAGAGAGAGAGAGAGAGAGAGTGTGACCGCAGTGCGTGGATCAGCATGGAGACTCCACACGCCAACTTTGAAGGGAAAAACTGGATGTAATTCATTCTCCGTGGAAGAGCAGCAGCGAGGAGCGATGAAGTGGGATTTGTTGCTCATTGTTTTCGGGTGGTTTGAACTCCCGTGGCTCGTGGATTGTTTCGATGTGCACGTGAGTGAGGATGCGGGACCGGGCACCGCGATCGCGATCACCGGCTCCTGCGCGCTGGACCAGCTCATCGTTCCCCGGTTCGCGGAGAGTTTCTTTCACCGGGACGCGGGAGGGCTCACTTTCTCCGGCGCTTTGAACTGCGAATCGGTTCTTTCGAACCCGTTCACTGTGTACGCGATCATGGACTGTGCGGATAACAACGCGTCCTTTTTTAGACATCTTTTAACCAGCCGGTATAATGTGCACATTCACGGAAAAAACTGTGCGTTTAGACGCAAACGCGAAAAAAAACTAGACGTGGAGATTATAAGCTTAATAGATGCTTCAGAGTGCCATGAGGCGGGAACCGCTGTTTTCCATGTGTTTGATGTGTTACCGGGCAACCCGACGCAGTGTAACATAACCGGGACTTCAGCGCTTTACGTCTCCGAGGGTCGTTTGTTTACTTCGGCTCCGCTGTGTTTCCCTCGCGACTCTATGCTAGAGTTTCAACTGCGCTGCGTGGGGCGCGCACGTACGGGTGTCACGCATGCGCACTGGCGCGTGGGTCGCGGTCCGTTCACTCAAACACACCTGAGGACGTTACTTAAACGGGCCGCGCGCTCAAACTCAGGGCTTCTGAGCAGGAGGAGAAGAAACATAAACAATAACCCACAGTTTCAACCTTCCATGTATCAAGTGTCCGTTCCAGAGAATCAACCTTCCGGGACTTTTGTTGTTGTTTTAAAAGCTTTTGACCCGGACGAGGGTGAAGCTGGCAGGCTGGAATACTTGTTAGAGGCCTTGTTTGATAGTCGTTCCAACAATCTTTTCGCCGTTGACCCAGCGAGCGGCGTCGTTTCCACCGTGGAGATACTAGATAGAGAAACGAAGTACACACATGTGTTCAGAGTCATGGCTGTGGATCACGGAACGCCACGTCGCACTGCCATGGCGACGCTCACCGTAACTGTCACCGACACAAACGATCACGACCCCATCTTCGAGCAGGAAGACTATAAAGAAAGCGTGCGAGAAAATCTGGAAATCGGTTATGAGGTCCTGACTGTACGTGCCACGGATGGCGACGCTCCCATCAACGGAAACATACTTTATAATTTGCTAAACAATGGGACTAATGACGTGTTTGAGATCGATTCCCGCTCTGGCGTTATTCGCACACGAGGTCTAGTCGACCGCGAAACTGTCGAATCCTACATGTTACTGGTTGAAGCGAATGACCAAGGTCGTGACCCCGGGCCTCGCAGTGCTACGGCAACGGTGTTTATCGTCGTTGAGGACGATAACGACAACGCTCCGCAGTTCAGCGAGAAACGCTACGTTGTTCAAGTTCCCGAAGATCTGACGCCAAACACGGAAATCCTGCAGGTTACGGCGACTGACCAGGACCGCGGGAACAACGCTGTGGTCCATTTTAGCATCATGAGCGGAAACACGCGAGGCCAGTTCTACATCGACGCTCAAACGGGCAAACTAGACCTTGTGAGTCAACTTGATTACGAGACTAATAAAGAGTACATGCTTCGGATTCGAGCGCAAGATGGCGGACGCCCGCCGCTCTCCAACATCAGCGGCCTCGTCACGGTGCAAGTTCTTGACGTTAATGACAACGCGCCCATATTCGTCAGCACTCCGTTCCAAGCTACGGTCCTAGAGAACGTTCCCGTTGGATATTCCGTCATTCACATTCAAGCTATAGATGCCGATGCTGGGGAAAACTCGCGTTTGGAATACCGTCTCACGGATACCACGCCAAACTTCCCGTTCGCCGTCAACAACAGCACAGGCTGGATTATCGTAGCATCCGAGTTGGATAGAGAAAGCGTGGACTTTTATAACTTCGGAGTGGAAGCACGCGACCACGGAACGCCAGCTATGTCTTCCTCCGCTAGCATTAGCATGACTATTCTAGACGTCAACGACAACAACCCTGAGTTCACGCAAAAGGCGTATTACATGCGTCTGAACGAGGATGCGGCCGTGGGAATGAGTGTTGTAACCGTGTCTGCCATTGATCAGGATATCAACAGCGTAGTGACGTATCAGATATCAAGCGGAAACACCAGAAACCGTTTCTCCATCACTAGCCAGAGCGGCGGAGGCCTCATAACTCTCGCTTTACCGCTAGACTACAAGCTTGAACGACAGTACGTGCTAACAGTCACTGCGTCAGACGGAACGCGCTTCGACACGGGGAAGGTTTACGTTAATGTCACGGATGCTAACACTCACAGACCAGTCTTCCAGAGCTCACATTACACCGTCAACATCAACGAGGACCGGGGTGTCGGCACAACAGTGGTGATGATTAGCGCAACGGACGAGGATACGGGCGAAAACGCTCGGATTACATACTTCATGGAGGATAGCATCCCTCAGTTTCAAATCGATGCGGACAGCGGAGCCGTAACCACACAGATGGAGCTGGACTACGAGGATCAAGTTTCATACACACTCGCCATCACGGCTCGAGACAACGGCATCCCGCAGAAATCCGACACTACGTACCTTGAGATCCTTGTGAACGACGTGAACGACAACTCGCCCGTGTTCCTGCGGGATCGTTACTTGGGCTCCGTCACAGAGGACATTCCCGTGTACTCCAGCGTTTTACAGGTCTCCGCGACCGACCGTGACTCAGGCCTCAATGGGCGAGTCTTCTACACGTTCCAGGGCGGAGAAGACGGCGACGGCGACTTTATCATCGAGTCCACGTCAGGGATCGTCCGGTCGCAACGACGGCTTGACCGAGAAAACACTCCCGTCTATAACCTTCAAGCGTTTGCGGTTGATAAAGGAGTTCCGGCGCTCAAAACACCGGTTGACATTCAAGTAAGCGTTTTGGATGTGAACGATAACCCGCCTGTGTTCGAGAAAGATGAGTTTGATATCTTCGTGGAGGAGAACAGTCCCATCGGGCTTGTTGTGGCTCAAATATCCGCGTCAGACCCGGACGAAGGCAGCAATGCTCAAATCATGTACCAAATCGTCGAAGGCAACATTCCCGAGGTCTTCCAACTGGACATCTTCTCCGGAGAGCTCACCGCTCTGACCGACCTCGACTACGAGACTCGTTCGGAATACGTTATTGTGGTTCAGGCCACATCCGCTCCGCTAGTCAGCAGAGCCACGGTCCACATCAAACTCGTCGACAGGAACGACAACATCCCCGTCCTTAAGAACTTCCAGATTATTTTTAACAATTACGTCACCGATAAGACCAGCAGCTTCCCTTCGGGAGTGATCGGGCGGATCCCGGCGCACGACCCGGACATCTCGGATCAGCTCCACTACAGCTTCGAGGCGGGGAACGAGCTGAATTTGGTGATTCTGAACCAGAGCACTGGAGAGATCCGACTCAGCCGAGCCCTGGACAACAACAGACCGCTGGAGGCGTCCATGAAGATCTCAGTCTCAGGTAAGAAGCTGTTTCTTTCAGTTCTGCATAGGGGCTTTCACACCGGGTAGTCCTAGGAACTGAGTTATAGGAACTCGCCACCAGGTTGTTGACCCGAGAACGAATGCTTCTCTTAGGAACGTTTTCCTGGTTGCATTCGCACCGCCAGTAGGAACTCTGAAGTGACGTGAGCCGCGCTTTTTGTTGTGACTTTTATTTTGACAGCGCTTAGAAAGTACACATAGAACACATACATATAGTATACTTATAAAGTAGACAGTAATAAAGTTATGAGCGTATGCGTGTGTTGATGTCCAGTGTTGCTGAGCAGAAATATATGATCATGTTTCTCTTGATCTCCTCAAAGTTGTGTTGGATTTTCTCCTCAGCGTAAATATTAAGAGCTTCATCTATCTCTGTTTTACTTGTTCATAGAGTTAGTTTCTGTAATAAACTGGAGTATAAGGGGCTTTTGCACCGGAGGATTGGTGGAAGTTCCCGGATGTTGGCGTGTTCACACCGCAGGAACTAGGAACGATTTTAGTTTCAGGTCCTCCTTTTGGAGGAACTAATTTACTGCTACTTCAGAGTCGGTCTAAACCAGCGCTAGAGGAACTACAGTGTCGGTAGTGTTCGCTGATTGGCCGAACGCACGCCAAACACCAGCACATTTTTAAAAAGCTGTAATACAGATTATAGCCTATATATGTACTCCACTAACTAACTCTATGAACATGTAAAACAGAGATAGAAGCTCTAAACCTTTATGCTGAGGAGAAAATCCAACACAACTTTGAGGAGATCAAGAGAAACATGATCATGTATTTTTGCTCAGCAACACTGGACATCAACACACGGCATACGCTAATAACTTTATTACTGTCAGTAATTCCACAACTACTACATAAATGTCTCCTCTAACATTCAGGAAGGTCTAAAAGTTTTAACCTCTCCGTAAGGCTGCACTCACTACTGGTTATTCTGGGATGAGTGAGATCGGTTACTGCCAGAGTTTCTGAAGCTCGTGTGAAGACTCCGCCCTCTTCTGAACGGAGGCGGAGCAACAGCTCATGTGCATTTAAAGGGACACACACAAAAACGGCTCACACCCAAAAAGGGGCAAATTTGACAAGCTAGCTATACCTAATAAATGATCTGGTATTTTGAGCTGAAATTTCACAGACACATTCTGGGGATATCATAGATTTATAATACATCTTTTATTACTCCAGTAGTTTTGTGTGAGGCTTGCGTGACATGTGTGCATTTGTAGCTCTCGCTGATGTATAATACATGACCTCTGCTCGGTATGAGCGAGTGAACGAGTCGCTGCGGGACACGCATGTTGGTTTAGCGGATCTGTCTCCATTTCCTTCAGGTTGTTTGACATTGAAGTAGATCTTCCTCCATTAACCGTTAGCCGTGAGTGTTTGTGTGTGAGTGTGTGTGTGTAGCGGTTGGTTCTTCACGTGAGTGCGTGACTGTGGCCTACGGGGAAACACGCTCGACTGGCTTTATATGATTTTTGTGCGTTCTGACGGAAAGATACATTGCAGGCCAATTATTATGAGATAAAACTACAGGAATATGTCTGTTTTGTTGAGTTTTAAGGGCGCTGACAGAAATGATCAAATCTAGACCATTGCAATTTTGAACAAAAACTCAAATAAATGACTTCTCTTTGCTAACATGTTTGAGTTAGCAGAGTTAGCAACAGTTTTGTTCAATATACTGTAGGTATCCCATAAAGGCATGAGTTAGTGCAGTGGAGCAACTGGCCCCGGGTCTCTAGGACCTCCTCATTGACGAGCCCTGCTTTACATGCGGTTGAGTTACGAGTTGAGCTTCAGCTGCTCTTTGTGTCTGTGATGCCTGAGGGTCAAAGGTCAGATGTGAACCGTTAGCGTTCGTTAGCTCATCCCGATGCCTCGAGAGTGTCTTTA